>VYXF01004882.1:1440354-1475192 GCA_013397295.1 Polioptila caerulea | reverse complement strand
GGTGAGGGCCGGGCGGCGGGAGGGGGGGACTCGCCGCGTCCGGCCACCCGAGCCCGACTTCGCACGCAGCAGCGAAATTGGCAACAAATTGGCATAAAAAGCATCAGAAGAACAACCAAACAGACCAGACCGTGCATACGTGGATGTGTTTGTTGGGTCTTTTTCTCTCCAAAGATCAGGGCAGCCGCGAAAAGTTTATATTTGTTGCTGCTGCCGGCGGAGATGGGTGATTAAAAAGAGGGGAAAGAGGAAAAATTTCCTCCGTGGAGACGATGCCTGAAGTTACTTTCGCGGAGCTCCTTTCCATCTGTGTGTAGTGGGCGACGCGCTCGCCAGCGCGGGCAACTTGCTCTGCGCATCCCCTCGGCTCCGCGGCTCCTCTGCGCAGCCCGCGCTGTCCGCCGGCAGCAGAGGGACCCTGCGCAGTGGCCAGCGGTGGCCGGGGTCCTGTGACGGCGGGGCTGGAGCCGCCGGCTCCGCGGCCGCGGGAGGCAGGGACCCGCCCGGAGCTCGGCACCTCCGCCGGGACCCCCGCGGGCTGCGCGGAGCGGGCCGCCTCCCCGCTGCACCGCGGGACCCGTGAACGTGCGGGAAAAACAGCTTTCGGGACGGGGCTGGGGATAGGGACAGCGAGGGACGCGTTTTGCATTGCTCCTGTGGAAGGGGAGGGGGGCGAGCAAATGTTCGGGGATGAGCAAGGGGATGCCCCGGTTTGGGATGTGCTTGTGGTTGGGATGAAAGGTGCCGCTGGTGAGACGGGGACGAGCTTGGGGCGGGGGCAAGAAGGAAAATGGCACGTCGGGGCGCAAGTGCTGCTGGGGGGGCGGGGGGAGGCAGGGTTCCTCCGGGCCATCCTGGAAGTACGTGTTTGCTGTGGGGAATGCAGCTGGTGTTGCCTGGAGGGTGCAGATGGTGATGCCCTGGAAGTAGCTGCTGTACTGGGAGGATGGTGGGGAGAGGGAGGATGGCTTTATGTTGCAGATGCAGCACTCGCTGCTCGAAGTGGCAGTGGGGGAGGCAGGGGGCGGGAGGATGCGCCAGCCCTTCCTCACACCCCTGTGCTTCTCTCTTCTCAGCACTTGCTCTTCTTCCTGCTCTTCGTTGGGCCTTTCAACTGCTTTGCCAGTTACAGCCGCGCCACTGAGCTCTTCTACAGCCTCAACGAGGGGCTGCCTGCTGGGGTACTCATCGGCAGCCTGGCCCGTGACCTGCGGCTCCCAATGGCTGGTGGCCAGCACCCTGCGTCTCTGCAGCCCCCACTCTCCTTCACCCTGGCCTCCCATGGCTTAGGGGGACAGTATGTGCAGCTGGACAACCGCTCCGGCGAGCTGCACACCTCATCTGTGGAGATAGACCGGGAAGCTCTATGTGTGGAAAGCAGTGAAGCCACCATCTTCGGGGGATCAGCTGCTGTCTCCTCTTCCTCCTCCTCACCAGAGTCATGCCTACTGCTGCTGGATGTGCTGGTTCTGCCACAGGAGTACTTTCGCCTGGTGAAGGTAAAAATTGCTATCCGTGATGTCAACGACAACGCGCCCCGCTTCCCTGTGCCCCACATCCATCTCTCAGTGCCTGAGAATGCACCTGTGAACACCCGCCTGGCGATCGAGCACCCTGCCCTTGACCCTGACATGGGCACCAATGGTGTCCAGACCTACCGCCTGCGAGATAACTACGGTGTCTTCACCCTGGATGTGGAGGAGAATGAGAATGGGGAGAGGACTCCCTACTTGATTGTTATGGGGGCACTGGACCGGGAGACACAGGACGAGTACGTCACAGTCATTGTCGCTGAGGATGGGGGGACTCCTCCGCTCGTGGGCAGTGCCACCCTCACTATTGGCATCAGTGACATCAATGACAACTGCCCCCAGTTCAATGACTCGCAGCTCAACGTCACCCTTTATGGGAATTCCAGCCTAGGGACGCATGTGGCTACTGTCCACGCGGTGGACATGGACCTTGGATCCAACGCCTGGATCACCTACTCCTACAGCCAGAAGGTCCCCCAATCTTCCAGAGACTTGTTCCATCTGAATGAAAGCACAGGAGCCATAATACTCTCTGCTAAAGCTGATGGGGACACTCCAAGGCTACACAGGCTGATCATACTGGGCAATGGTCCTGGCTGTATTCCTGCCGTGATCACAGTGCTGGTGACCATCATCAAAGTCATGATGAGGCCACCTGAAGTTGTTCCACGTTTCATAGCTAATGAAGTGGAAGGGGTGGTCTACTTAAAGGAACTTGAGCCTATCAACACACCTATAGCATTTTTTACCATCAAAGACCCCGATGAAAAATACAAAGTCAGTTGCTATTTGGATGGTGATGGGCCTTTCAGACTTTCACCATACAAGCCATACAACAATGAATACCTGCTGGAGACCACAAAGCCTTTGGACTTTGAGACGCAGCAGCTGTATGAAATCTCTGTAGTTGCATGGAACTCAGAAGGATTTCATGTCAAGAAAGTTGTCAAAGTACAGGTCCTGGATGACAATGACAATTCACCAGTTTTCTCTGAACAACTGATAGAATTGTCCATAGAGGAGAACAATGTTCCCAATGCTTTTTTGACCAAACTGCATGCTACTGATGCTGACAGCGGAGAAAGAGGACAAGTCTCCTATTTCTTAGGTCCTGATGCCCCTTCCTATTTTGCTTTAGATAAAACCACAGGAGTTCTTACTGTTTCCACCCAACTGGACAGAGAAGAAAAAGAGAAATACAGATACACCGTCAAAGCAGTAGATTCTGGATTCCCTCCAAGAGAATCAATAGCAACTGTCACCATCACTGTATTGGATAAAAATGATAACAGTCCAAGATTTATCAATAAAGATTTCAGCTTTTTTGTGCCAGAAAACTTTCCAGGGTTTGGTGAAATTGGAGTTATAAGTGTCACAGATGCTGATGCAGGGCAGAATGGATGGGTTGCCCTTTCAGTTCTGAATGGAAGTGATATTTTTGTTATAGATACTGGAAAAGGAGTTTTGAGAGCTAAAGTCTCCCTGGACAGGGAGCAGCAAAGCTCCTATGTTCTGTGGATTGAAGCAGTTGATGGCGGTGATCCTGCCCTGTCTTCTACAGCAAAAATAACTATCCTTCTTCTGGACATAAATGACAACCCTCCTTTGGTCTTGTTTCCTCAGTCTAATATGTCTTACTTGTTAGTCCTTCCTTCTACTCTTCCCGGCTCTCCCATCACTGAGGTCTATGCTGTCGATAAGGACACCGGCATGAATGCAGTCATCGCTTACAGTATCATAGGAAGAAGAGGCCCTCGACCCGAATCATTTAGGATTGACCCCAAAACTGGTAATATCACCTTGGAAGAGTCTCTGATGCAAAATGACTATGGCCTCTATCGGCTGCTTGTAAAAGTTAGTGATCACGGCTACCCAGAACCTCTCCATTCCACTGTCATGGTGAACCTTTTTGTTAATGATACCGTCAGCAATGAGAGCTACATCGAAAGTTTGTTAAGGAAGGAGCCTGATATCAGTGTGGAAGAAAAGCAGCCACAAATATCCATAGAGCCTACACATAAAAAGATGGAGTCAGCATCCTGCATGCCTACCTTGGTAGCTCTTTCAATAATAAGCTTGGGTTCAATTGCTTTAGTAACAGGGATGGGAATTTACATTTGTCTAAGAAAAGGGAAAAAGCATCACAGAGCAGATGAAAACTTGGAAGTACAAATCCCATTAAATGGGAGAATTAACCTGCACATGTTGGAGAAGAAACCAATGGAGATTTCTAACATTTGATGGTTTTTTTGTGTATAAGTCCAACATCTGAAAAACCCCAGGTGACACTAAAACACCTAGCTATAGGTTGTATTGACAGAGGTTGCAATGAAGGACTGCTAATTTATAACTTAATAATATTATAATTGTAAATAGCTGTTTACAGTTTTTTAAATTCAATTTCAGTGTACAGCTTTTTTATGAAATGTTAGTAACTAACAGCTAGCACCCTGACTATAAAAAACATGGACATCATTTCCAGCTTTCATAAATCAATAAGATCAGTAAACATAAAAAGGGTGAAGGTAAGATGATTCTTTTAAACTCAAGTTTTAAAAGTCTTTTTAACCACGAGAGGGCATCAGATGCTCCTGAGCAGGGAACTGTTCGAGGTACTGTCCATGAGATAAACAGAATATATTTTAAATATATTGATTTTAATATAAAATACCTATTGGCATACAGACATTTAACGACTACAAAAAAAAATGTCTGTCCCGATGTATGTATAATAAAAAGAATAAATATGTTGAAATGCACTAGTAATGAAAACCAGAATGTTTATTACCTCACAAGTAAAACTTATACAGTAGGATAGAAGAGGCATTAACAAGAAGTGCAATTCCTATTGAGCAAGAATGCAAGATATTGTAATGAGAATCTGAACTGCTGTGACATATCATTTTTCTCCAGATTCCACTCTCATTTTCATTTGCTCCAGCAATCCGCTGGTCAGTTTTATGGAAAAACTACATTTAATATTTCCTAAAGCAAATAATGACAGATACCCATCCTCATCCTCATAAACATGCCAGATGCAAGGAAGCAAGGGAATGACGAAATCCTTAGTTGTCACAAAAGTGGTGGTATTTTTTTGTACTTTGAGCAATCTGTCAGTAGTACTCCATCAGTTTGGTTGTGCAGTAGATTTTTGTTATGTGTTACTTCTGAATCTGATCTGCCAGATGAAAACAAAAATCACTTCACATTCTAAGGAATTGTTGGACTTTTTTTTATTCTGACTGTTGCTCCTTTCTGGATCGATATTCCATGTGAAAGATCTTGTTTCTGACTTTTGGCGACCATTCCTGGCTCCTTTTCATTGGCTTTGATTTTGGATTAGATCCAAAATCTAACTTGTAAGACTGGTGGCATATTTTCTTGATAATTTATTCTTTGCTGTATCCTCTGCAACAAAGCAGCAATTTTATCAGTGATGTATTACTTTCACTTCATTTTAAGAGCTGAGAACTATCTTTTGTATGATGATTGCATCAAATTTCTCTGTGTGAACAAGATAAATTAGTGTTATGCTTAAAAATTATTATTTTGATTTCTCGCATCATATGTCTGTAATGTACCAAAAGTGTTTATATGTCTGCAAATTAAAGCTATATATTTTCATAATAACTTATTTTCTCTCTCCTAGTATTTTAATTATAAAGCTAAATATTATTTCAGTTATAAGAAATGCATTTTTCACAAGTTCTTAGGTGCTGGCTATCTTACCTGACATGTCATAATACTTTCACAAATTAGTGCATTTCAGAATCATTAATGGCAGTTTATGCTGTGCTTATTGAAATTACCAGCAAAGACAACTGTATGTCGGCTGATGTAAGGGCTGAGGCAGCTCGTTTTGAAAGCAGGGAATGCAATTTGAGGCAGTTTTTGATTTTTCTCTCTGTGACTGGCACATTACCTTGAACCTAGTGAAATGTTAGGGCTTCTAATAGGTACTGGTTGTACTTAGTCAAAGTAACAGTATTAGCTTAATACCCATAATTTTGCCATCCTGGCTATAGGAAAAATAATTTTTTTTCCCCGGTTAGAATATTTTCTGTTTGGACATGATTTGATAGCTGTGTTTCATGAAATTTAATTCAGCCTGTCAGAGCTTTGTGGTCAATCAGCTCTTTTCCTTTATTTTCATCTTACCAAAATATAAAAACTGTTATGCATCCCTGAAATGCATTTGGCACAAAAAGACATTGTTTCTTATCTCTGAAGAAAAAACTATGAAATTATGTCTTCGGAAACAGCTTCAGAATTACAGATACTGTGTATTTCTGTGGTGATGAAGCTAGATCCTCTGCATTTTTCTCTTTAGTGAGGAGGCAGGGTAACTGAAAGACAGGATTCTTTTCATTGCTCTTCTCTTGTTTCAATTAGCAGTCCAATATATTCTCAAGAGAGTTTAAACAGGAGCAAACCCAAGACTTAAGAAATACAATAAAAGAATAATCCTGATCATTCAGTGTGTGTTCATATAATACTGGGCAGATACTTTTATTCAGGTTCAACAAAGACATAATCTTGACTCTGTTTGATTAAGCTTTGGTTAAACATGCTGTTCTTGTTGCCTTTTTTTGGTTGGTTTGTTTGTTTAGATGAAGCATGTTCCTAATGCGCAATAAAATGGAATGTTACGAGCCTGTTAAAGCCAAAGTACTGCTCGTGAAGCATTTCACTCCTGATTTTCTACACATTTAAAGAAAAATAGTTTAAAATCACACCTTCAGCCATACCAACACTTGTGCAAAGGAATTTATTTTGAATAAGAACTCATAGAGCACACTTTTTGCCTTCTGTGAGTAGCCTTTTTGTGAGTAATGTCACTGAAAATAAAATAATGCAGTGAGCTGGGTTTTTTTACTCCGTATTTTGTATTACTTAAAAAACATACAGCTATTAACACCAAGCATAATAGTTAAAGCTGCAATTTTTAGCTGAAAAATTATTAAAAAACAACAAAACAGGAGTCTTACATTCGTATAACCTGTGAATTTCTTCTTAAAGAATGCTCTTTCTGAGCTATAAACATTCTTGATCTGGCTATATAGCAAATATTTCTGTGATTTTCTGTTTCCAAAGGATCCCTTCCTGAAATTCCTTTCACATGAAAACACATTTTTAATGAGTTTAACTGAAGTAAATTAGACTCAGATATAAAAGGCCTATTTTATTACCACCTTGTACAGTGCACTTGCCAAAATATATGCAAATCTTGTTGACACTGGTAGTTGAGCTGGCGCAAAAATAAATGTCTCATTCATTTACAGTATCCACTGATCAATCTTAGAGTGGATGCCCTTTGTTCATTTTTATAAGAAATGAGATTGTCCTAAGTTTTGTATTACCAAAGTCTCCTGAACTTGCTATGCAAACACTTTTTCATTAGAATTAACAAATTAAAAAATGAAAGACAAGAAATGGGCAGTGAGCCCAGTGGCAGTGGACAGAGAAAATCAGTCTTCTCTTTCTCCTTCATTTTATTCTTTTTAAAAGAACTCTTTGAAGTTACTGTTTTGATGCAAAATTAACCTAACAGCTGGCTGAATATCAATAAAGGATAAAATGTAAAAACATGGAAAGGGAATTAGAGCTATTTTCTTTTTCTTGCGTCAAAACTCAGAAAACAATTAATCTTATGGTAATTTTTTCCATTTTTCAGTATCAGAGTTCAAACACGCCACTGTGCCACAGTCCACTGAGAAGAGTGTAAAAAGCTGCCATTCTCTTAGCAGGATATCCAAGGAGAGGTACAGTATTAGCAAAACTTGGCCTTCCTGACAGCAGTGACAAGCCTTTGATTATTGGCTGGAGTTTCATTGCAAATTTTCTGTCCCTAATTGCTTCTTTGGGAAGACTGCATTAAAATACTCAAACATATGAATATGATGTGTAGTCCATGACTAATATTTCACTTCCTGGTTCAAAGCAATGAACTTTCTGGAAGCAGTGGCCTTCATCACAAAAATACCTTGCATTTTGGCATAAGTGGAGATGCAAAGCACCTCTGCCACAAAGAAATCATCAGCTTAATGTGCAGTGTTTCTTTTCATGATTCATGTGCTTTATCAGAACCATGCAGGAAGCTGACTGCCACCTTCCCTATACTGTGCTCCTCAATATCTCACAGACACTAGTTTCTTTGTACTTTCCTCCCACCTGTGTAACTTAGGGAGAAAAACATTGCAAAACAATTATTAAATAGCAGCCAGGTGAAACTAGAAACTTTGATTTAGACCACTCTTCTTCAGAGCTGGAGTTTGAGGAGCTAAGCCTGTTTATCTCCATTACCAAGATAATTAGAGTTTGAAGGATATGTCTAGCAAAATTTAAAGTGGAAATAAACATATTTGGCACCCTCAGTTCCTATAGGGTAGGTTCATATAGTTTTCATGTGAGTAGTAGTTGCGCAGTGAGATAAAAGTTGCAAAAATTAGTTTTATGCTTTATTTCAATAGTGTGGGAAATATTTTGAGGAAACTATTTAAAATATATTTGCAACATGTCATAATTTACTGTTTTCTGAGTTAAAACATGCGAAAGTACTTGTGCAGGCAGTATTGCTATTTCCTTTTTACTCTCTGAACCAGACTGAATCAGCAGATAAGATAAAACTGTCATCTGCATTCTGAGATGGTGGGATTCAAGGATTTCAGCTCACAAACAAATGTAAAGTTATACAGCTCTGTTTTTCACATTGTGGATAGGAAAAATACTTCTATTCTTGTACCACAGATTGGTAACTTGCATAATCTTTCTGATATGTTCTATCTGAATGTTTTAGTGATTTCTGCTCTATTTGCATTTTAGTTTCATTATGGAGTGAATTCTAAAGGCCAGATTTCAACTCATTTTTTTCTGATGAGAGTACTTTGAACAGGGGCTAAGAAAACATTGTTCGGAATGAGGAAACATTGAATCATTTATAATGCATTCAGTCGTTTATTCCACTGCTTGTAAAAACAAATATTGACTTGCGTGTTGAAGTTGCAGGTTTTCATATTGCTAGCTAGCACTGCTGATAAGTAGCAAACACTTAACTGAAATACATTGTAAGGAGTTATTTCAACTGCTCATATCAAGAGGACTTGCATTTAAGCATCAAGTTGGATGTTTGTCTATTCCCAGCAGCCCTGGCAGTATTGATTTAATGTAGTGTACTAACTATTTTGTCCTATTCTCCATGTTCAAAGTTTGGGTTAAGTGTTCATCCTCAGAGCAAGCCAGTGAGATGAGAACTCTTATCTCTTTGTGCATAACAGGAATGACAGCTTGATTTCTATATCTGTGTGTCAGCATCTAATGCTACCTGAGATGCCTTAAGGTATCCCCCCTGGCCTCGAGCTGCTCCTTGGGAAGAGTGCAGGCTTCCTCTCAATGAGCTATTATGGTAACCAGCTCAGTGCAGATGCTTTGGCTGTTTAAGAAGGTGTTCAGTAAATGCAAATGTGTGTTGAATTGAGCCTTTGATGTGATTCATCTCCATATTTACACATCTATGTTGGCATGTCTACAGACAGGGATTGACTTTGAGTCTGAGCTTCCACTATAATCTGTGAGTTTCATCAGCACAGGCAATAGAACTAGAGAGTGCTTCAGTTTGCTCTAAAGTGGGAATTCAGGCAAGGTTTAGCTGCTCTGAAAATTAGTATCAAGTGCTATCTAGATTGCCCTTGAACGTCTCAAGATTCTGCACAGTGCTATCAGGAAGTCTTGCACCTTTCTAGAGCAGTAGCTAGGTGCCAGGAGAGGCAAGCAGCTAAGGGGACGTGAGAAAACTGGATAGGTGTACATATCCCACATATGGTGGTGACACAGTGAGCGTTATCAACCTTTCAACTCCACTGAGCAGAGCTTGGCAGGCTATAAGGGGAACATAAAACATAGATCAGAGACATCTGATACATAGTATCAGAGCCAAAAAAAAGACCTGCAAACCTAAAATGCAATCACTATCATAACTGACTGATAAGCTCTGAAACCTAAACTCATGTAGTATTGCAAGCAAGTTGCTCCTACTGGACACAGTATAAGAAGGTGTATCTTGATATTATGATAGCAGAGCACTCACTGCTGAGGAGGTAAGAAAATTTTTCAAGTGTTCTCAGTTGTATATTTGGAGCTGATGCTAAAGATATCTCTTGGTAAGGACATTCTTTAGCCTTCTTTTGGAAAGTGAGCTGTTGTTTTTAATATAAAGATTCAAATGTCCAAATCTTCCAAAGCTGAAGAGACAAAATCATGCTTGACTACTAGAGAAGCATTCCATGGAAATGGAGGTACTTGGCCTTGAAACACTTTCAAAGCTTCTCTTTAAACAATCAGTAACAGTTGAGGGCTGAGAAAACCAGGGAAAACAGAGTTCTGTGCTTTTTCTTCCTTGATGAGCAGATTCTGATATTTACACACACACATAAAATTGAAACAGTTACCTTAGATATCTTTTATACATAATAGTCTCCTCAAAGTTCAGAATTATTTCAAACCTATTACCTTTATTTGTGCTGTAATCTTATTAAAATTACAACCTCAAGACATTTATGGGATAAAGGTTGGTCGTCCTCTGCCTCAGGCTCTATTTTCTGAGGAATGTATTTATAAAGGGTCTGGCTGACACGGTACAAAGCAGAACTGCTTCTCAGGATATATTCAGGACAGATGGAAATAGAAAAGAACAGAGGACAGCAAGAATAAATAAATGCAGTAAAAATGAAAGGGTCCTTTTCTAAGATTATATGTGAGAAACAAAAATAAGTGGTCAGAAACAATAAAAAGAATTTTTCTGGATCTACTGGATTTACTGTGTATCATCAGCAGTGTTAAGCACCACCTTTCTGCAATCACTCATCTTTTTCCTTAACCTCTAAGGATGAGAGCTTGTTGCAGAGCTGTAGGACCTCCTGACACTATCTACTAACACAAAATACTGATACACATTGTCAGCAGGTCATAATTGTATAGAGAACTCAAGGCTTTGAGTAGAATGTTTTTAAAATGTTTGTTTTATTATGATAACAGAATTCTATTTTCATGGTGCTTTTCTGTAGTGTTATTTTATTTTGCTAACTCAGGACTAAACCATATTATTACAAACATTTGCATCTTCTCAGCCAGTATAGAAGCTGATACTGTGACACAATTTTTCCTGTGAATGCTGTTAAAGTAATGAGACTTTTTTTTGCAACAATACACAAATAGCAGATGTGCTTCTGTCCTCACTTTCCTAAAGTGCATACTTATAGGGTAACCTTCATCTTTATGAATAGAATAAATGTTTCATTACAGTAGGACAAGAGGGTTCTGATATAACACTGTGTTAATACGGTATGCATCCTGCAGGTGTTTTCTCAAATGACTCCCTTAGATATGTCTGTAGAAGTTCTAGAAGTCATCTATTTATTTTGAGAGTGTCTTTTATTATTTTGTTATAAGTCATAAGAGAAAAGCAAATTGCCGCACAGTTGTACTGGTGTTCTCTTTTATTTGTTTCTTTTTAACAAGGTAAGTTTAACTGAATTGAAAGCACAATGATGCTTCTCTTTAACTGACTTTTCTTTCAATTTGAATTTTGAAACATCATATATAAAGTTAGGCACCTAAAAAGTAGATATGCAATATCTGAAAAAGCAGTAAAGGAAGGAAGCATGCAAGAAAAAGAAATGCTTTAGAGTAGCATTCAATCTTGCAAGTTCAGCATAAGGTAAATAATGTATTAAGCTCCTCAAGGATGTTTTTCAGTTTGCTCTGACACAATGAAAACAATTCAGTCCCTTCAGTTGTATGTACACAGGGCACACCCTCAGAATCTTTGCTGCAGTCATTTCAGCAGGTGCGTAGCCTCATCTCTCACTAAGGTAAATCCAGTTTAAAAGTGTTCAAGTTAAACTCTAGTTTAATATGGAAAAAAATCAACCAACTGATACTGTCCATCCCCATTACAACTACTTTGAAGACATCAAAAAATAAATATTATAGGATGTTGTAAATTCCATTTGCTATTGTCTTGGGTATTGACTATCAACATCTATCCACTAGTAATTTTATTTGACTGAATGTATTCAACAAATAGCTGAATCAACAATATTTTTATCTCTTACAAAATATTGGAACAAAATCCACAAGATTTTTTTTTCTCCTATTTTATCTTCTGGAATAAAAATTACATTATTAAAAACCAATACTGTTTTTTCTGTTATTATCAGCTCTGATACAGAATTGTGACACCATTACAGAGCATTCAAAGATTTTTCTCTTAATATTTTTTTTTTAGAGCCTGGTAGTATTTTGTCATTTTCCAAATAAGCTTTTAGACTTTAGCTTGTAATATAATGAAATTAAAAGCTGCTAAAGGCTGAGATATCAGTATTAACAACATCCGCAAATGCCAAGTCATGAGTGAGTCCTAACACAGATTCATGTAATCCAAACTTCATAAATCTGGATAGGCAATTTAGGAGTACATACATCTCAGATTTCTCTTCTAATCAAGGCGACTCTACAAGTCTCTTTTTGCAATGTGGGTGGCTTATAACATATCTCTGCTCTCAGGTCACAGTAGAAACATATTACAGCAGAGCCCTTGCAAAGGCACCTTGAAAATTGGAGTGAATCTAGATTACATACTAGAACAAGAGAGAACCAAGTATCATATTTCCCTTTCCCAGTTACAGGGGATGATAACACTCCTAAAGTGGTGCCACCTATAAAATCTCTATGCATGCTGAGACAACTTCTTTTTCCAAGTATGGACGATTTTGTTTTAGTGTTTGCTTGTTGTTTTATTTAATCTTTGTATTTGAAGTGATAGAGACAGCTGCATTTGATGCAACTGGCAGGTTTTTTGCTGTGTCACTTGCTGTTTGAAAAAATGAAAACCCACAAATCATAAAAAGAATGAAATATAGCAGGCATAGAGGCAAGGAGGAAAGGAGTCTCCTACTCTGTCTTCTCAAGTCTGCAGGTGATAGATGGCAGTGTATGCAGTACACTGCATAGTGGCTGAGTACGCAGTTCTTCAATGGAAGTTGTACGTGTGATAAGAAATACTGTGTGGGAATTACAAAACCAATATGTGTAAATCTGCTGAAGAGGAGTGAAAAAAAATCTTTCTAGCCCAATAAAGATGCATGGATTTCCGGTAAGATTTTGAGCTGTTGTGATGCCTGGAAAAGGCTGACCTGAAACAGAGAATAGGCAGAGCAAAAGGATAAAGTAGGTATTTATTAAAAGACCTCAATAGATAGACCCTGGGCAGTGCAAGAGCCTGGCTGGGCTACACCCAGGTTGAACATCAAAAAGGTCACAAAATGAATGACTGGTCCCGAGATCTGACACTTTTATAAGGTTTGGTCCCTCAGCATATTGGAGTTAATTGTCTAATTGTAGCTTTAGGTTATGAAGTTCCATCTTCCTTGTTTTTCTCTCTTCACCATTGTTTATGCTCTCGGGCCTGAAATTTCTACCAGTTGTCCTTGGTTCCAAGCTAGAGAAGGAATTGTTTTGTCTACCTACTCTGTGAAGAGAGCTTACCAGCACTTAATATGAAGCCTAGAACTACACACTAAAAGAGCACAGAATCTGAAAAATATAAAAGCTAAAATGTTTAAGGCATCAGTTTCACAGGTCAAATAGAGCACAACAAGTGTATCATTGCCTCTTCAGTGTGTATCAGAAAGCAATAGGCAAAACTAGGTGAGCCATTTTAATTTTACTTCTAAACACTTTAACAGTGTTTAGAAATAATTTGCTTGAGTTCAAGCTACCTTGGAATTGAGTGTTCTATGAGGTGATCTATGTGAAAAAAACCAATTTGCCATGTGAAACCGGTCTTCAAAAGACATGCAATTTTTATAGATTCTTTTCAGATAATTATTAACAATAAGCTACTGTAATACTGAAAAATTTTTCACAGTGTTATGGGTATTTTGTCACTTTCCATAAACTTTCATGAGCTAAATAAAAAAAAAAAAAAGGGAATAGTTAACAATTTGAACTATCTGAAATTTATTAAAGACAATAAAAGGAAGCAGTTCCACTAGGGGTCAAACAGAATTATTGATTAGAAATAATAATATGCCTTAGGCTGTACTTCATTGAAATTTGGATGCATGAGTACTTAACAGATGTTTTAAAGGAGCTGTTAATAATTTTCATTGAGCCAGATACACCTCCCCATCCTCTGTTCCTCCTCCCCACCAAAAAAAATGAGGGGAAGAAAAAGAAAATATTTAAAAGAATAGCAAGAGATTAGATGTACCTGGGAGCAATGAAACAACTTGCTGTAGTGGTCAAAAAATGGAGGAAAAATTATCAGCAGAAGTTAATGTAGAGAAGGTACCAAAACCTATCAGATGAACAATTGTGGGTGAAATGAAATACGAAAATAAAAAACTTAAATTCTTTAGAATTCACATGTAAATAAAAAGGCCAAAAATTATACAACAAGATGCATGTGGATTTGTTCCTTTTTCTTTAGTTTATATAACTGCTGCCTAGGACTCTGAGTGAATATCTCCTCAGTTCCAAGTATTCTATATATTTGTTCATTAATATGTTCACCCTCCTTTGATTTCACAGAAACGTTTCTTTCTTTGATGTATAGTGGTGTGATTGCTCATCATTTCTTAATGAGATGATTGTGACCTTTTGCCAGCAACAAACATAGGGGATGATTGAAAGATAAGTATGTGTCACAGTGAAACTTCTGGCATGTGCTTAAGAACTGAAGATCCCAGGAGAAGAGAAGGTAACATATGGGAGAGTTAAACACAGGTAAAGGTGAGACACATAACTAGAATAGAATAAAGATGCTGCTGTAAGAATTCAATTAATTATCATTAATGTTGGACAATTAATAAAATTGCAGTAGACTATGAAATTAAAAAAATAAGAAAATGATGGTAGAAAATTCTTGTGTCCCGCAAGATGCATTTTCCTTTGAGAATACAAGTACTAAGTAGTGAGTTTGGACACACAACTATTAGTTCAAACTTGATAACTTCAATTTAGCTCAAATTTGTTAAACAAATTATTCTGAAAAGTAGTTTTTAAGGCACAGATACAAAAAACTTCTGGAGGACAAACTGGTTCTCCTTTCCACCTATGAGCACAGAGATACTCCAGGGTACTCTTGTAGCTTTTTAATAATGTGTCTCAATTTCGTCTGCAGTCATTGAACAGAGTCTCTATATCAGAGATTTGAACCACTGCTTTGCCATAAAAGAATACTTTATCTATTGAAGTGTATTGAAGTGTATTGAGAAATCCTCATTCACCTGGTAATGAGTAAGTGGGAAAGAAATTATATCCTTTATTCATAAGAATTAGACTTTCTTTCCCATACCTAATGGAATCCTGAACAACAGACACCAGAGTTGAACCTTTTTTCTAGATTCGTTGGTGGTTAATTTGTTCAAATCACCGAGTAACTAGAAGAATACAGATGTTATACAAATACTTTGAAAGGTTAGATGTGATGACCCAAATATTTGCAAGTAAAATAATATATAAAACTTAAGTAAAGTAAAGAAAAATCTGTTTTGCCACTAGCATGGTAGCAAACTGGGGCCTCTAGAATAAGGACACGGACCTATTAGAGTGAGTCTAGAGGAGAGCCACTGAGTCAGTCACAGGGCTGGAGCACCTCCTCTATGACAGCAGGCTGAGAGAGCTGAGGTTGTTCAGCCTGGAGAAGAGGAGGCTTTGGGGAGACCTAAGACCACCTTTCAGTACCTTAATGGGGCCCACAAGGGAGTTGGAGAGGGGTGTTTCACATTGAAATGAAGTGATAGGGCAAGAAGGAATGGCTTTAACCTGGAAGAGGATAGGGTTAGATTCGAAATTAGGAAGAAATTCTTTACTGTGAGGCTGGTGAGGCACTAGAACAGGCTGCCCAATGAAGTTGTGGATTCTCCATCCCTGGAAGAATGTAAGGCTAGGTTGGATGGGACTTTGAGCCGCATGGTCCAGTGACAGGTGTCCCTGCCTGTGTCAGAGTGGATTGGAACTGAATGAACTTTAGGGCCCTTTCCAACCCAAACCATTCTAGGATTCTGTGAATTAAAATATAAGAATACATAGCAATTAATCAAAGTACAAATGATCGTGTGCAAAGTTCATCTTTTCAACATAGTGAACCTGAATTTGCTTTGATTAAATTATAAATTTTGTGAAGTCAAGTTGTAACAGTCAAAATAGTGTAAGATATTTGACTTTTTAAATAATTATCTACTTCAAACGTTAGTATTATGTAATTTCAATAAAAGAAAATTAGCAATTTCTAAAGCTAATGCAGTTATTACCCCTTAATGACAGATGTCAGGCAAAAAGTCTTCAGTGGGAAAATATCCTTGAATGATGGGGTTTATGAACAGATTCTGTGTATATATGTTTTAATTTTATATTCCTTAATAAAACCCGAACGAATACACAAGTGCACTTGTACTCCAATGTAATGCCATAAAGATATAAAATAGAAAAAGAAAAAGCAAGAAAAAAACTTAAGTTTTGGGTTTTTTTCTGTGTTATTCTTCTATAAACAGAAAAGTAAAAACAGAAATAGAGAAATAATACTATTTTGTAGAAAACATTATTCAGAACAATGCTGAAACATTACATCCAATTTTTTGTTATATTTAAAAAGGTCGTTTAAAAATGGAGGATATGTAGATAAGTCACAAATTTATTTTGAAATTCAGAGAAAATTAATTAATTTGAGCTATTGGAGAGTTAGTCTATTTTATTTTTCTTAGAGGAAGTGGTCTGATTGCATTGAAAAGAAGTTCTAAACACAACAGACTTTCTATTGTAGAAAAAAATAAAAGAGTAAAAGTAGGCATTTGGTATCACTAGATCAAAGCTGAATGACATTCTGAAAAGTAACCTGAAACAGTCAGACACAGTTAATTGAGATAAAAAAAATACCTAGTGCATTAAATATTGTGTATTTGTCACCTCTGATGAACAAGGGGCAGACTAGATGTAGTGATGTGGTCTTAGACCTTTTGGAACTATGACATAGATTGATTTTATATTACCTTGTTTCACCCCTTTTCCTCTCTTCTCCTCCCCATGTACTGGAATGGTTAGATGAACAAACTAAAGTTATCTGTTAATGTATCTGAAATCAAATACAAATAATATTTCTAAAGAATTTCAAAGAAAACCACTTTATTACAAAGTGTCTGATATGAGCTTTGAGCTGTAGCAATCACAATAAAGCCTAGATTACAGGGACTGATTTTAATATGTGAATACCCTTTCTTTATATATTCACTCATTGATATGACTACTAGCTAAACAATCCTCTATCACTGTAATTATTTAATACTAAGAGTAAAAAAGTAGGCAGTGTGGAAAAAAGAGATCAATCACTGAGAATACTCCTTTGGATAAGATAGAAAATAATGAAGGACGTGGTTTGTCCTACATGTGTAAAATTACCTTTCCCCATAATCAGTCTCCTTATGTAGAGCTACTTCTGGAGAAGTAAACTGAATACAAATGTTTCAATATAATTTTGCACGTTGTTGAAGTTTTCAATTTATTTAATTTTTTAAGCCAAGTAATCTCTTTCTGTCTCTTCTCATCCTGCAGAAATTAACCAATGGAAAGTACAAGCACAGGTGTCTAGTGAGCATTAATGTTCATGCATGTTTCGTTGTGAGGACATACATGCATACATATGTGTGACACACATGAAGACTATAAGGCATGAAGCCTAAATTGGAGACATACAGTTCATCTCTGCATCTAAGTTGTACAACTTTATTTTAGTCTGGCTGGAAGCCTTGTCTCTTGTACAAATGACCCTTCTGCTGCTAACCCATAGTTTAATCACCTTTTCTGAACAGCCTGGCCATCTGGTAGCTTCATCGACCTTGGTTAAGCTGAGGGGAACCACTTTTTGAAATTCAAAACAGAGGCCATTGAGGACCCCATACAGAGGAGGGAGGATCAGAGCAAGAGTTCTTGCCCATCATTCGTGTGGAAACACCTCATACAGGGCTTTTCTTTCTCAGTTCTGTAGGTAAGGTAAACTGGTGTATTACATGGGAAAACAAGGCAGGATAGATTGGAAATAAATTAGATACTCAACTGTATCTAATTGGACAGTTGATAAAACTGAAAAATTCTTAACACTCAGTAATTTTTGAGCAGTTGACTACAATGCATGGATACATTAGGCAGTGCTCTGCAACTGACCTGGTTGGCTTGAACTAACTCAGAGTTGCTAAGTCCGATATCCAACTATTGCTTTTGTGGGACTCTCATTTCTCCCACAAGCAGTACTGTCACTTGTTATATAATGGCCTTATCATTGTCCCTTTAGCTGTTCTGAAATACTTTGATGATCCTCAAGAATTTCAAATGAAACAAATGACTGCAGTTATACAATAAAATCTTGCTCCTACTCACCTATTATCCACTGCAGATAAATCATGGTTTTAAATTGACATCAAACATAGCCAGGTCTTCTTTATATTGAGCTATTATAAAAATGATTTAAAATTGAAAAAACTCGTTGTAGAAGGCCAGCTTTTAACTATTTTCATTTCAGTCTGTGCCACCCTCATGGCTGATCTCTGTAACAGGCAATTTGCTTTGCTTTGTGTTGTAGGTGAACAGTGGAGCTTTAATTTTCCTAGCAGACGTGGTGAGAACCTGAGGAAGTAAGGCGATAAACACTTTCAAATAGAAGTGTGCATCTTGGTTTATCTTGGGTCTGTGAAGGACATCAGGCAGTTCTGTGATTTACAGTAATTGCTATGCATTCTAGAAATTGCTCAGATTATAGCAGGGTTTACTCACAGTATTATTACTTTGGTTTAATAAAAATGGGATGTTGCAAAAAAAGCCCTACAAGATCAAAAAACTCAACAAAAAACTAATATAAATCAGCAAACCAACCAGCCAGAAAGTTGTCTTCCTTCTCCCACAAACCCTGTCCAGAATAATTGTGTATATCCATTAAGAATTCCTGAAAAAAGTTGTCAGAAGCACATTGGAAGGAAGGATGGGTACATCACCATGTAAATGCCAAGATTTTCCCAGTTCCTATAGCAATAATAAAGCCTCTAGAGTTTCAACAGATTTTAATACCCTTTTTGTCTTAGTTGCAGCCTTTTTTCTCTGAAAATGAGACAATATAAATTTGTTTGAGGGTATCTCTTTACTCTAGTTATCAGTAATCACATGCTTACTGAGACAAGACTTAGCATTGCAGAAAGCAGTCATACTGTTAAAGTTAGCGCACGTATCCACAATATATCACAGACAAAGACTTGTTCTTCCAGAGGGAAAAAATATGTGCTCAAAGACTTCATTAGCTGGGGGAAAACAGAAAGGATGCCTTTAGAGAAAGAAGATAAGGGACAGTCAGTTCCATGTCTGTGGTGGTAACAGCTGTGCAACTGCCTGACTTGAAGTCTTAAAAGGCAAGCTGAGAAAAATATAAAAAAATTATGAAATTTGTTTTGCATCGACCTAGAATTAAAAGGCAATTTTCCACACAAACATATACCAATACAATAACAATTATTTCAGAGTTCATGAAAGATTGAAGTTTTGGTTTCTTTCAAAAAAAGTTAGGAAGCAAGGGAAGACTAATGGAAGAGAAAATGCTACAACATTCTTTTTTATTATTTATCCTATTTACTTATTTTTCTCCCTCTCTCTATTCACATTCTTTCTTTGCATGAAGACATGTAAATCCATATCTAAAGAAAGTGCCCTAATGCCCACTTAATTTAGTATGGCTGGGTGTTCTTAATCTCTTCTACTGATACTGTACTTTGAATAAACTATTAAATATTAAATAGAGTTCAGATGTCTTATCTGCTGGGAAAAAAAGAGTAACAATGAGGCACTTTATTTGCCTGTCCATTCCTGTTCCTTTGTTTGATGACAGTGAAACTTTCTAATTTGCTGCTGATTTTGCATCAAATTAGGTTCTTCCTTTGTGATAGGATAAATAAAGGAATATATTTATAGTTGCTATAGTACAGACTGGAATAGTGATTTTTCTTAATAAAGGAATGGTGAAAACATTAGTGAAAATGTTAAGATAAGAGGGGAGGATGAAAGGGAATGAGTAACTAAGGCTGAAGTAACAGTATTAATGAGATTTTGCATCAAATAAAAATATCTTTTGTAATCAGTAAACTCCACACATGGTGAAAAGTCAGGAGGAGGCAATCCCACAATCTCACAGGTCTGTCTGCAGATATTGTGGAGTGCTTCATCTATTGTTCTGCATGTAACAGTTCTTTGCAAGACACTGTAAAATCATAGGTGTGTAGAGAAAAATCTGTAGTGAACTGCTGAGGATCTGCCATAGTTTCTGAGCCCCATCATCCTCTACTGTGTTGGGTAGGCTGTAGCTTTTTTTCTACATTTATTCCCCTTTAAGTCGTTAACAAGAAGTGTACCTATTCTTCAGTTAATAGACTTATCAAAATTTTTTACTCCCTTAGTCTCTGCTTAGCTACCAAGATCTAAAATATATGCCTCAAATGTGCTGCCCAAAACTTTGTGACACCTTATATCCTCCACTAGATTTGAAGAGAAATTGGTTTAGAATGTAAATCTTTAATGATCTTGAAGTGAGTGAGCTGGCCAATTGACTCTAAGAAGCTTCTCTCACATTTTCTTTCTTTCACAGGATCATAGAATATGCTGATTTGTGAAGGACTCACAAAAATCATTGAGCCCAAATCCTGGCCCTGTGCGGGACATCCCAAGAATCACACTGTGTGCTGCAGAGCATTGTCTGAATGTTTCTTGAACTCTGTCAAGCTTAGTACTGTGACCACTTCCCTGGGGAGCCTAAGCCAGCACCCAGCCAACCTCTGGGTGAAAAACATTTTCCTAATATCCAACCTAAACCTCCCCTGACTCAGCTTCATGTCATTTTCTTGAGTCCTGTCACTGGTCATGAGAGTGAAGATATTGGTACCTGCCCCTCCACTTCCTCTTATGAAGATGCTGAACACCATGATAAAGGTCTCCCCTAGGTCCCTTCTCCAGGCTGAACAGACCAAGTGACCTCAGCTGCTCCTCACAAGGCTTCCCCTCACAGCCCTTCACTATTTTCATGGCCCTACTTCCAGGGATGAGTGCAGACAAGGGAAGGATTTTTTTTTTTAAACCCATCATTCTGATCAAATGATGCAAACAATGCTATGCTTTCTTTAGATTTCAGTGTGTTCTACTACTGAGATCCTGGTTTTCCAGCACATTCTAGAAACCTAGAGCAATGCTCTAGTTTCAAGGAATTGAGCAGAGCGTCTGGGGAATGGATTGTCCCATGTGAAAACAATGGATTTAAATGTCCTACTGTGGATTGTGTTCAAATTTCCTCCCAAATACATGTGGACTAGAGGACAGGTGAAGCATACAAGAGAAACAGGTGTTTTCCTGTTCTTTTATAATTATCTAGTCATAAAGTCAGAGGTAATCTCTTTTTATGAGTTCTTCCTTTCCTGCAGGGAACTTGAATAAAAGTATTATGGCACTCTGTTTATCGAAGTCAGAAATTACAGATTTTCCATTACTCACATGAGAAAGGAAAAACAATGAGGTTTCTTTAAAGAATCTTTTTTCCCTTTCTTGTAGCTCATAAATAGCTCATAAACCTGATGCCACTTTAGCTTTGCCCTACGACATCACTGTCATCATCTACAAGCTGTGCATATCATCCGGGTTATATAACAGAATGTATGTTTCCATACATTCTTTCAGTTGATTAAAATGGACCATTTGCTTAATGAACCACCATTTTACACCTAATTGAAATTCGAGTCAATATTTTCAGCATAACTCTTAGTTGCTAAAGTATGAGGTAGTTATGTGTTTACTATTTTATATATGTTAAAATTTATCAATTAATGATTAAAAAATGCACACATTTTTTTAAGAAAAGGACAGATGTAAACTATGAAGCAATTTTATTAGGCAAAACGTCTAGTCCTGTTAGTTTTAAGATTTTTCACAAGTACTATGTTAATCATTAAAAAGAAAAAAGAAAAAAAAAAAAAAAAAAAAAAAAAAAAAAAAAAGAAAAAAAAAGGAAAAAAGGAAAATTTTCCCAAGTATGCCCATTTTGAATTTTGAAAAGAGTGCAAAAATGCTTCAAAAATCACATTCCCTTTGTAATTTTTTTGTTTGGTAATGAACTTTTATCAATCAATCAATTTGAGATTAACAATCTCAATGTATTGTTAATACAATAATAAAATCATAGAATATGCTGAATTGGAAGAGATCCCTTGGGATCATCAAGTCCAACTCCTAGCGCTACACAGGATGCTCTAAGAACCACACCATGTGCCTGAAAGCATTTCCCAACACTTCTTGAACTCAGACAGGTTTAGCCCGTTCCAGTGTTCAACCACCCTCTGGATGAGCAGCCTGGACTGGAAGGGACCTTAAAAATCATCTAGTTCCAATCCCTCTGGCAAGGGATAGTGGCATCCTTCCATTACTGAATCAGCAGAAGCAGGTATCCAATGGAGAAAAATGAAGGTGGAAGGTGAAAGGTAAGGCATTATAATGAAGAGGCAATATTATAAAAGCTTTAGAGGAAATTAAGTTTTGAATCTTACCCTTAACAGTACTTTTCTTCTGTAAGCCATTAACAGTCAGATGACTTACAGCCAGTTCATTCACTCTAACCACTATTTAAGACTAATTAGATGTGAATTAATCTAAAAGTTGGACAGGACTATGGGTGATAGAAAAATCCATTTCTCTCTAACCATACTCTAGTTCTAAATCATCTACTCAGAACCTCTGAGTTAGGCAAAATTCTAACTTCAGGAGCTTCATTCAGCTGAGGGACATGATGCTAACTATATTTAGAGATTTACACCTCTAAATCCAAACTTGCAAGTTAAAACACTGCTGTTCAATGACCATCTCTAAAATCAACCAGGTAGCTCTCTTCTTATTGGAGAGCTCCCTGAAATTTTTTCACCAGGGCAACATCTACAGCAGTATAGATTCCAGTACAGTTAAAATGAAGAGGATTAGGCAGGCATAGGGTGCAGTTTATCTAATGAAGGAGATACCAAGACTAGGTCAGTCAAATCGTTTATTCAAATTGTCTCTATTTTCTTTAGAAAAATAGTGCTTCTATTTTCTTTAGAAGGAACTTGGCAACTAACTCAGACTAAGAACTCTTCATTTAGAGAGTCTGAATCCTATTCCTAAATCCCTTTGTTTTTTCTACATGTTTAGAGCATTTTTTTTTCTTATTTTTTGCTTGTTGAATGTTTTGCAAATACAATTACCAAGAAGCCCAAACAAAGGAGATACCCTTTAACAATGGAATTCCTTACTTTAATGAAATCACTATTAAACTGACATACTGAACTAGGATACACCAAAGCCTTCCATTTTCAATACACTAATCTTATACAGAGGGAATGAAACCTTCTAATCAGTAGATTAAAACTTCAGAAATTCAGGCAAATTCTTTATCTTTAAAGGTTTTATCTTGGGGCTCTTGGAGGTGATTGTTTTTATTTTGGGTGGGGTTTTTAGTAAATCTTGCTACTTGTCTGAGAATTAAAAATTAAATTGCTCTCTAAAGGATCAGTTTACAACTGAACTTTATTGCTTAGCCCATTTGGGAAGTTTTCATCTATCATCCATCAATGCTATTTTTACTCTCTAGTAGAACCAGAAGTTTCAAAGGAAACAGTATATCCATGTAAAATTAATTAAGTTCAACCGTGACCTCATTACATTGATGGAGTGTAGTGCTGCTACCTGCAACCAAAACAAATTTATTTTGATTTAATATACTTCGGGTTATAAAAACAACATATCTCACCCAAGTCTTAGGATTTCAAGAACATACAGGTTTTATTCTTAAGTTATCTATTACTCACAGCAAGATAAAATGAGATTTCTTCTTTCTCTTGTTTTTTGAGGCCAAGGCACAAATATGTGTTTTGCACAAAAAACTACTGCATGATCAGTTCCTTGGCAGAAGTTTCATATAATCAGATTAATTTAAAAATTCCTCTATGTTTTAAAATATATCAGAATATGGTCTACTGTCACTTTTAATCTTCTAAGAAAAATTTCCTTCATTCCTCACAGGGAGGAATGAGTAGTAAATGCTATTTCCAATTCACCAGAGCATTTTGAATGTTAGAAAAATTCTTGAGTGCTAAAGATATATTGCACTGTGACTCTGGCCTCTAAATTGATAGGACACACAAAGTATGAAAGTATTAAATCCCTTAGGGAAGGAATTTCATTCAGGTCCTCTACATCTCAGTTAAATATCCTTACTACCTGGTCACTTATTATTCTGGGCTATCACTTGTATCTTCCTTAACAGATATTCTATCCAAGATTTGGAAAACCTTGCCTAAAGTGTTTCATTAAAACCAATTCTTCACAGCAAAAGGCCTGATTTTGGAAAAATTATATTTTCAAAGAACAAAAATCTCATTACTAAAACTTTCCTAGTGGAAATTTGTCACCGTCTCCCGAGATTTATTTTGATTATTAGATGAGTAAATTTCTTATTAGCTTTCCATGTACACCAATACAACAACAACAACAAAAAAAAAAACCAACAAAAAAACCCCACACCAACAAAAAACACAAACCAAAAAAAAAAAAAACCCAAAAGCCAAACACCATAGTGAAAAAAAATCCAAGGGGAAATCAGTGTTTTTAGAAATACTTTGCTTTTGCAAATCTTGCTGAAATAAATGTTGTTTCTGGTTTATAGTGCATGCCTTATGTTATCTTTTATAATTTTAAAAACATTAAATTTGATATTGAATTATACACTTAGCATGATATGCACAGAAATTCATTTTAAAATCTGGTTTCTGACTATATCTTCTGAAGAAAGAGAAGAAAAAAACACAGTCTGATGTTTCAAAAAGGATGAGGAAAGATTTAATTGTAATCCTAATTCTGCACATAATTTGTTGCTGTGTCTTGAATAAATTGCTGAAAACTTACCTTGTCCTTCTGAGAGAAGATGATAATACAAAACACAGAAAGGTAGTGAAATGGTTCACTCACTGATGTGCCTTTGTGCAGGAAAATATTTCCCTGCACAGCTCTGCATATATGTAAAATGTTATTCTAAGATAATTGTAAATTATCAAATAACATTAATGTGGCATTTTTCCTGTCTTTAAAATGATATTTTAGTAACACAATTGCATTCCCCTCAATTTTTTTTTTTTTTTTTTTTTTGAGCTAGACCTTAAATTTAGATAGGTGGCAATGTAATTATGGAAGGTATTCCATCACACACAATATGTGTCATCTCATCTCTTATCACAAAGAGACATTAAAGTGATAATTATTGCATTACATAACTAGTGCTGAAGACCATGGTGAGAAAGGTGCTTCTCAAATCGAATAATTATTATAATTTGCATCAGTGTACTTCCAGCAATCATACTGGATATTTATAGGCAGCAATGAAAATGAATGGCGTGCTGTTGTTACTTGTCCCATCAAAAACTTTCACAATGGCAATGAAAAGAACATTATATTCCTCTCACTAGCAGAAAATAAAATGTACACCTTGAGACAGATAAATGTTCCTTACTATATTTTACTATGTAATTCTAGCACTCACCATGCTTCAGCTTTTCTGTTAACACTTGCAAATTACTCCAGGACCAACCGGTATTCATGTCTAATTTGCTGCTTATTTGCAAGATATCTAAAAGGGCAGCTTTTATTAAGAAATACAACCATTAGTTTTAGAGCAAATATAATATATCTGAGAGCTTAACAGTGGTTTGTGGTTTTTTAGGTTTTTTGGGTTTGTTTTTTTTTTTTTTTGAAAGTACAACAAGTGTAAAAAGAATTAATGCAACTTTGTCTATTATTGCTCCAAAGTGTAAAATTTCCTTCTCCTGATTTTGCAGAGCAGTTAATATTGTCTTACCTCTGACCAAACCATTCTGGAAACTAGAGTATCTGAAATTACATTTAATTATTTAATTGTGTGGACAGCAAGTAGTTAGCATTGCTTCTAGACTGCTCACATTTCTAGATGGGCATTATTGTTCTCTCTGTGGCGTGAACAGAAACAATTACCACGTCAATAAAGTAAGAGATAGCATTACATGGGATTAAAATCATGATTAGAACAGTGACCTGGCTATGACACAAATTAACTTACCCTCTTGCTTTTCTTCTTTTTAATAATTCAAACATCCTTTCTCTGTGTATGCTTGTGTATGTTCTGACTTTGCACTCTGAAGTCTTTATTTGCTATTGTTAATATGCTCTTTCTGATATTTAAACAACTCTGTTAAAAAGAGCTGGTAAATACTAAATTGAACCCTATAGTGTAAAAGAAAATTCTCTAAGCAAATATGTTGCATAACTGAAAACTTTTCTTCTTTCTTTTGCTTTTTTTCTTTCTTTGCCTGATCACTTCAAATATTTGATAACATGATTATTTACATAAAAAGGAAATTAAGTTAATTGTACTGCTTGGTATTTTTCTATTAAGAAAATACCAAAATTCACTAGTATTCACAACAATACTTTCCATATCGATAATCAATAAATATAAACCAAATATATAAAATTGCAGGAAGCAATCTATGACAAAGGGTACAGAAATGGGAAAGGAAAGCGGAAAAAAGGGAAGATGGAAAGGCAGATGGGGTGAGAGGCAAATTATCTGAACAGAAAGGGATTTTTAATTATACTCTAACTTACACTTAAAAGTATTACAGAAGTCTCCAGTAAAGACATATTCTAGATTTATGTTGATAAATATAGCATACTATATAGGGGTCATTACATTCCTTAAAAATAGAAAAAAATAAAAGTGTCTTCCTTAATCATATGAATTTTGTTCTACTTCAAACTTCCTTTCTGGTTTCCCTCTCTTCTATATAAATATATTTTTTGCCACTCTTAAGTCTTGGTAGAATTTTCCCCCCTCTTTTTTTTTTTTTTTTTTTTTTTTTTTTTTTTTTTTTAATTTGGCTTTGAGCTTTGTGTTTATACAATCCCTTTCTTCACAGATTTCTTAATTGTCCTTTACTTACAAAGCTCAAAGCACGTTAGTTACCTCTAGCCCATATCAATCTCTTTTTTTCATCTTTATGCAGTTTATTACCATTTTCTAAGTAATTTTTGTAAACTGAGGTTTCATACTATCTTATAGCTCTTTGTGGTAAAATCTGAAAGGCTGTGTAAAGATCATACTTCTTCTCCACATACATTCTCAGACCTGGGTATGTAGAAACTAAAAAGAAAAGGCAGAAAAGAAAGTATTGTATTCTGCATTTCTAGAGGGTGAGTTTATGTAAACAATGATTAAACTTAAATACTCTGGGTTCATACTACTGTTAAATAAACAAGTCTCATGGGGTAAGTGTGATTCTTTCAAGCAGAACCCTGAAGATGAAAGTCTGTTCACCTGAAATCCAAAGTAGTGAGTATTAAGACTCTGTAGTATGTTAGAAGCACTGAACTTCAAACTCATATGTATATATACATATATATATATATTTTGGCAAGGTTAATTCTTATGTTACTGAGCTTAAGTTTCAGGGAGCAGCATGTGTGGGGCTGGCCTCCAAGGGAGGATGAGCTGAGAGCCCAAGGTTCCTGGGTTTCCCCAGCCCAGGCTGCATGCTGCCTTCACTGCGAGGTGCAGAACTGCAGGACCTGGGCAGGGCCTCCCTGGGGACAGGGACAGGGGCCATCCCCAGTGCCAGAAAACCAATGGGAGCAGTGATATCTGGGGTCCAGCCAGGGTGACTAGTCTGGAACTGCTGGATACAGGCCAGAGACAGGATTAGAGACAAGGCTACCTGTGGCATAGTTCTGTGCTCCTTCTGTGGGACAGCAGCAGAGATATGACTAGATGCTAAGTTACCCATGAGGTAACCCCAGGACCCAAGAGGTCTTTCTCATTTCTCAGTCCCTCTAAAATAAATTCATATTAACTTCAACATATCAGCCTGTAGGAGAAGAAGAGATGGCTCTTTAAGGCCGTCATTAAAGGTCATGTAATGTACTTCATAAATACTAAAATAGTGAGTCTGTCCATAATATAAAGAAGGCAAAAAAACTGTAATGGAAAATGGTGTAAGCTCAAAATAAAAAGAGATCTAGGGAAGATTTATATTTCAAAATCATGTCAGGCTACTGAAGGTAGGTGGAAGGAAGCAGAGGATATAAGAAAATGAATGGTCTTTTCTAAGCCAAGAAAAAATGCATTAACTTCTTTCTGCAAAATCTGTATGCCTCACAAAGCCTTTACTCTATAGTCATAGTTATACATTTCATTTTTGAAGAGAATGACTATATACAGATACCACTCCAAAAACACTGAGTCATCGAGAGACAGATTTGTCACACAGGCAAGTGTCAGAAAGAATTGAGAGAGCATATAAGACCATGAAATATGGGTATGTATTTACTGATTAAACCAAATAGCCTTGTAATCTCCTTTGTCTCACAGTGACAACATAGCAGATAGCAGTAGAAAAAAACTTGAGGTTAGGATAAATATAGATTTTGAGTTTATTTTTGGTCTGATATATCACCTCTGCTAACAATGTCTGTTTCTGCAAGGAAGGGATTCCTAAGACTAATGTATTTCTGTCTCCTTGGGCAGAATAACTCTTCCTAGAATTAATTTGTCTGACACTCTTTTTGAACCTCCTTGAGGGTTTTGGCATCCACATCTTATATCAATGACTTCCACAGTGTAATTATTTATTATATGGAAAAGTAATTCCTGATCTTTCTTCAAAACCTGCCAGTTAATTTAATTTGATGAAATAGTAATTGCCCCCAATCCGCGTGCTAGTCACCACTTTCATACCATTCATGATTTTACAAGTCTTCATCACAAAATCTGTTCAGTCTTCTATTTTCTGGGATACACACTCCCTGCCTGTTTCATTGCTTGTCATAACAAAGTTTTCTATATCTCCTATCATCCTTTCCAAACCACCTTTTCAAGTTTCATCATTTTGAAGTTAAGAAACGGAAGCCTGAATAGACTTTCACAGAAAGTTTTAGATGTGTACTTGTCATGGGATTATTCAGTGATATAATGCTGTTTTCTCTTGTGTTCTTAATCTTTTCATGATAATTCTTAGCATGCCTTACTGAGTGCCAGTGAGCACAGAGCTAACATTTACAAAGGACTATTCACCATGACAGCAAGAGCTCTTTCCTGAATGGTAATAGATAATTCAGATCTCAGTTTTTTGTATATAATAAATTTTTTACCCGCATATTCATTATTTTGTAGTTATTGACACGGAATTTTCTCTCATATTTTATCTTCCAGCCATTCAATATCACTTTGCTATTTGCTCCCTTTTCCAGATAATTTATGAATAGACTGAATAGGACCAGGAAAAAATTATTTATGGTGTTGCTTTTTGTTTCTCTTTCCTTGTGCCTTTTTCTTATTTTTTTTCTAACTGGTTATCCATGAGAGGATATAACATTTTAAACCATGACGGCTTCATTTTTTTCAAAATTTTATATGAGCTATTATCATTATAGAATCTTGTAATCATAAAATACCAAGTTGGAAAAGACTTCAAGGACCACCTTGTTTAGATTTTCTTGGCAAAATCAGTCTAGACAAGATGGCTCAGCACCCTGTCCAGCTGAACTGCAAAAGTATACAACATTTGTGAACCCACCACTTCCGTGGGAGATTATTATAATGGCTGGGCATTGCAATGTGAAAAAATTTACTCTCCTGTCCAATCAGAATCTCCCTGCAAGTAACTTGTTTCCATGATCCCTTGTCTCTTTCTCTTCTTTGTGACTACCTGTGAAAAAGGGAATCTCTGTCTTCTTTGGAGCCACCCTTGAAATACTGGAACATGGTGATAAGGTCTGCACTAAGCCTTCTTTTGTCAAGACTGAACAAACCCAGTTCTCTCAGCTTTTCCTCACATGTCAGATTTCTGAGTCCTTTCATCATCATCTTTGTGGCCCTTATCTGGACTCCCTCCAGCCTATCTGCAGCTTTTTTGCATAGTGGGGATCAAATGCAAAGTGAGAATTTCAGATGCAGCCTGACAAATGCTAAGTAGGGTAGGATTATGACTTCTTTATCTCTTCTGATGATGGTCTTTTTGACACAATCTAGCACCCTGTTGGTTTTGACACCTCTGGCCAATTTCAATTCTAACTGAGCATTTATGTTTCTAACTGCATCTCTGGACATCCTGGTAACATCCTTGTAGCTTTCAAGAGGTATTTGTCGGCTTTTCCATCTCTGGTACACTTATCTTATAAAACACTTCAATGCAATAGACTCTGAAACAGTCTACCAGTCTAAATATAAATTCTATCTACTAAACAGGAAGTAACATGGAAAAAAACATTATATTTCACAGTGTAAGATTATTTCCTGAGACAATTATCTCTGTATACTTAGTAACATGTTAAAGGAATACTATGCAGAATAAGAGAGAACCTCCCTGCTCCCCTTCATTCCCATGACTCATAAATTTGCAGATAGTATTCCAACCAGGGTAGTGTGATTTGCTCTGTTACTTCCTTTCTGAGTAAAGAGGATTGCTCAAAAGGTCAGGTTAGTCAATCCATCCTATGCAGGAACAGAAAATAGAAGAAGACCTCAGAGGGGGAAAATATAGGCAAGAAACAGTTTCTATACTATACATCTTGCTCTAGTCAAGAATTTACCACAGCATCCTCCTGATATTGTAAGATGGTGTTAGATCTAGATTCTCCAAGTCATTAAGAAAGGCGGAGGAATAAAATAAAATCAACACCCATCCTCCATAGAAGAATAGGAGAACATGAGGTGATCCATGTCCTGGAAGAGTCTGATCACATCCTGCTATCATTTCCACAGATGCAAATTAGAAAAGATCTGACCTGCAACAGATTCATAGCGTAGATCTTCCGACAGTAGGAACCAAAGTTACAACCACCAAGAAACAGGTGAGAAACTGAGCTGTTGTCATACTAAGGAGCAAACCAGGAAAAATGTTAAATCATCCTAGCAAAGAGTACTTAATGACTAGACAGCCTAAGGAAACTAAAGCAATTTGCCTCTTTGTTTTTTTCTATTCAGCACTTTAACTGCTACAGTTCACTCTGCTTTTCACATAACCAGTAGCACTTTGGAGACTAAAGAATGTGCAAGTTTTCACGTTAGTAGAATATCTGCTAATATATTCCATGATCACAGACAACAATCTATTTATTCAGGGGGATATCTTTGGCTTTGCCCCCAGCCAGTCCCACGTGGTATTGAGAACAGGAGTCAGAGAGCAACATCAAAGAATATTTAAATGTGGTTAATAAAAGAATCCTAGTTTAGGTGGCTTGCATTATTTATCTCATTCTTTATTCAGTCTGATGCAGCTCATGGGTCATGGCAAAGTGGTTTTACTTTTCATCTTCATGTAAAGTGAGACTAAATTGTTACTTACCCACTGGCAACAAAGTACTGCTATTTAGCCTTACTAATGAGGGGGAAAAGCCAAAGTGATAATTTGTTACTTGATGATAAGAAGCACTAAGGGATTCCTTCTTGGCTTTGCTTTCCTGTGTCTGTTGTTTCGGTTTTAACTTAAATTCTTTATGTTCCTTTCTTTCTTTGTGCAGAATATGAACAATGTAGACATATGACATTGGATATAGCAAGACACAAAAATAAATACCAGGCACTTACATTGATAGTACCAGAAAGAACCTACAAGAAGACAGGATACATGGAAAAAATAGTGTCACCCTGGATAAAAATGTCTATAAACACACATGTTCAGATCTGACATTTTATTCCATTATATGACTCAATATAACCCTCCAACAATGAATGCCTTTCCATTTAAAAAATGATCAAAATATTCAGAGCTGAATTCTGATATGCTTATTCTGACCTAGTAGAAGTCTTCTTCGAAGAGAAATCCATTTACTTAGAACAACTTGAGGAGCTAGTAACTCTTCAGAATAAATGGAAGCATCATTCTAGCAGTTAATTGCACAGAAACCTCTCTCTGAATTTTTTATTCTTTTTATTCTGGTTTAACACTATGTTTCTTTCTATTTCAGAATAAAAATATTAGCATATCAATGTCTCCACATATCAGCTAGAATGGCTACATTTTCTTTGAAAAATAATCTTTATTGGAAATATATGAAAGAGAAAAATATGCCATTTTCAGTTCTGACAAAAGAGCTTCTAGATCTTGCATAAAATATTTTTTACAGTTTTGTATTTATGTGAGGAAAACACCTTAATTGAACAAATTTTGATTAGTGTGTGGATGATTTTTAAGCAACATTTCAAAGAGATGCTAAATGTGATTCAGTATGACAAAACAGGTGGAGCATAAAATGAGTCAGAACAGAACAGATGACAGGTCAATCAAAACCAGGATACTTTCTCCAGCACCTTCTTACACCAGATGTTTCAGAGGGCTTAAAAATGAATAAATCACTAGCAAAATGTGTGAAATTAGAGAGGTGAAGAGAGTGTTCTTTTTAGAGCTAGGATGTGTTCTTTTATATCCTGATCAAACCGGATTGGTGACCTTTAAGACATCATCTGAAGCAGGTTATCCACAAATCCTATTCTTCATATGGCTGCTTTTCCCTTTTCTAATTTATTTGCTTTGAAAGGTTTTGGAAACAGAAGATAAATATTTTAAACACTGTCTTACCCATTGAGCCTTTCATATCAGGTAGTTTCTTCCATTACTGGATTACTGGCTCTGTTTTGTGCTCCAGGCACAGAGACAACATCTCTGAATTCCACAGTTCAGTTAGTATATTCAGACATTTACCAAAAATAAAAGTAGAAGAAAAAATGCAATTACAGGAATTACACATGCTTACAAAAAAAAAAAAAAATAACTCATAGTATAAACTAGAAATACATTTATATTTATTAATAATTTAATTTGCAAATGACTCAATAAAAATATTTATAGCTTTTTTATATTGTGGATTATAATGTCCTATGTTTACATTTACCATTTCAGTATTTTGTTTAGCATTCTGCAATGCAGTATTTGGAACAAGAGATGACCACCATACCAATATAAGGCTTCACTTAAAGGACTCAGCAAATTTAATGAAGTAGAAGCCACAAAGTCGAGTGGTTCCTGAAGACCTGCAGAGCTCAGAGGCTGAAGTATAACTGTGCATCTGGTGGGAGTCTCTATTGCTATTTATAATATAGAGAAAAATCTTGTCCAATTCTGTAAGTTTTTTTCCAAATGTAAATGTCACTGTATCCCATTTCTATCCAGCAGAGCAGTATAACATAGTCAGACAAGGGTACTGATGGCTTCTTCCGCATAACTGCATTGATGAACCAGAATACAGGCTTGTTAAGTGAGCACTTTAGGTGTATAAGATGGTTTATTTCCTCAGTACTGGATCCCTTTGCAGATGTCAAGAGAGGGTAAGACAGGTCTAGCCATGCTGGGAATTAAATTGGCATTTTAACACCTTGGAAAAACTCTGAATGTTATTCACTTTTGGTTTTTATTCTAAAGAGGTACAGTTAAGTTCAAGTCTAATATATTTGCATATTGTGGCCATAAGACTCAAAATTTACATCTCTGATAAACAACTGCCTGCAGCTGGGAAATAGCTGAATGCAGATACTCCTGCAAAATATAACTTCTATCACTGAGAATAATTTTCATTTGTTTTGTTTGCAAAACATTCTCAGTGTTCTAGCTGTATTTTAATACTTTGTTGTTTTGTTCCTTTTCTACAGTCTTTCAAATTAGCAGTCCACATACAGCAGTCCACCAGCAATCCAGGCTTTTACTTACATAGCTGAAGTTAGACCAAGGTTCAAGATTTCTGTGATTTCTTTACCACACTCAAAATAGAAGTTTCTTCAAGTCAAGTTAGAAAGGCTTGAAGTGCAAGCATTTAAGCATATGGGATACCTATTTAACCTTGGAGGCTGAAAAGACACAATGTGACCAAGAGTTTTGAAGAATTTGCAGGTTTCAGTATTTGCAGAACTGCTCTGTCTCATCTGTCTCCAAAGTTAGAGAAACTGTCCATGCTTCAGAAAATCCCTTTGAATTTTAAACTTGTGACAAAACAAGTAAATGTAATATCATTCTTATTTTGCAAAAGTGCTTCTCACTCTGACTAATTGTCCAGTTTGTTTCTCCATTTTGAGGATGTTTTTTGTACTGACAGAGCTTCAAAAGAAGCAAATGGAGAAAGGAAAGAACGGCCACAGCTCCTCAAGAATGGCAGAAGTCAATTATATTTGTAATGCTTCAGTGTGATCCTTAATATTAATAAAAGGAGTAGGGTAGGTCTGTGGGGGAATAGTTTCCTCAAGACAATTCTAAAGACATTCAAGATTTTGGAATTTCCTTTAAAAGAACATCCAAGCAGTGAAAATTTTTAGACTTCTGAAAATTGAAGGAATCATGGTTTTATCATTTCATTCATCTTTTTGGTAGTCTTTTTTTCTGCTACTATTTTCTACATACTATCTTAATTTTTTAAGGGTATTGTTGACTCTTTCTGTAGTTAAATACTCTTAATATCAAAAATTTCTGTGAAAAGCAGCAGTGTTTCTTCCTCTAGAAGTTTAGGATTACAGAAGAATAATCCATTGTTACACACTATTGAAAAAAATATTGATGACTGTTTTAATATTTGGTCACCCTTTTATGCACAGTATATATGATATTGAATGGTATATTCCTTAAGATGTAGAGGTGAGAAGTTTAAAGAAATTCTATATGCATGAAAAACTACTAAATACTTATGCTGATTTTTAAAGGTTTTTATGCAAAGCAAATTAATGATGTTTACTCTTCATATTTCATATGAAATGGGCATTAATTACCCATGCATGCTTTCCTGATTTGCAGTTCACATGGCAATACTTATAAATAATCTTCTGAAAATGCTTGGGGAGATTCATTCATTTGACAGAATGCATCAAAAACTCTGCTCTCAGCTGATAACTTAGGCAAGAAGTGCATCTGGGAAAAAAAAAAAAGAAAAATGTCAAAGGCTGGAGAGAAGGAAGAAATGAGCATTAAAAATGATTCACAAGCTGGAGAACTATTCCATGCAGTGAAAAAGTTAAGGAAATGACTCTTTTTAGGTGATCAAAGACAAGAGAAATGTCTTGATTATAGTAAGTGGAGTATCTCTGGAGAGGAAAAATACTGAATACAGAAGCAGTCTTTATAATGGCATAAAAAATTCTAAAATAACCCAAGAACTAGATATTGAAGTGACACAGATTCGGTAATTCTTTCTTTTTTTTTTTTTTTT
>VYXF01004882.1:1318894-1438038 GCA_013397295.1 Polioptila caerulea | reverse complement strand
AAAACTGTGTATTTGTTCTGCATGCCATATGTTAAAAAAAAAAAAAGTTGCAGATGACCACAGAACACTTTTGAAAGAAAGTTCTACTATTTTAGAAATAACCTTGATGGAACAGCAGCACATAAAAGCAGCTATATTATGGAAAAGCTGTTACTGAAACTAAAATGAGGAGACTTTAAGTGTTTCATTGTGGGTCACTGTGGTTTCCAGAATAGGTTAAGCACAAAATTTCAGTATCAAATGACAACAGTTCAAAAACATGTTAAGCAAGAAACATTATTTCAAATTTGTCTTTCATCATGAAGGTTGTTAACAAACAACTCTATAGTGTCTACACTGAAATATTTCCTTAAAATGCAAGCCTCATATGAGGTAGAACTACTGCTTTATGCATCACAACGGTAATACAGGATGTAAAAGTCTAAATTGTCTTACACGATGAAAAAAAGCATTTGGTTAGGAGGTTAATAATTATCCTAATTAGATTTGCTCAGTACAATCTGCTGAGTTGTCCTTGATGACCACAAGTGCTCATGACCTTAATTCTATTTACATGTCTCATCATCACAATTAAGACAGGGATCTAAGCAGATCTGTACTTCCTTCATTTTCTATATTTTTATAGCTGCTACTTTAGATGAGACACTGGATTTCACAAATTAAGTTAGCTAACTTCTGAGCTGGAGCTGATTCATGACTGGGCAGCTCAGTGTTGAAAGATTCAACACTGTAGACAACTGCCTGTATCTGGATACATAGACGTGTTTAAGCATATTTGCACCCTTAGCCTGTGGCAATTATCCTCAAAGTCATACACAGTCAATCAATTAATGTTTCCATTGTGCAGTCTCTCTGCCAGGGATCTAGAAAACAGGGAAAATAGAGATGTCAGGAGAAGTCCACATCTTCCAAGACATGACACAAATTTCCTTAAGCATGCAGCTGCAAGCAAGCATCGTAAAACAGTTTAAGTTATGCAGTACTGCCCCTGAAATTGCTTCCTCAGTTTCAGAAGTATCAGTTATCATTATAAAGAAAAAAATAAAGGCATAACAGAATTCATTCGTTTCATGGGGTAGCATAAACATCCTCCTCTGACAGCCACCACTGCTGTGATCACGGGGCACTGTAAAGGTTTGATACAATCTTGGCCCTGATTGATTGCAACGTTCTCCAGCAGACAATCACCACGCTTCTCTCCGACTGCCATTTTCTTTTTTTGGAAAAGTACCACACTGTGAAAGGAAGAATTTCAAGAATCTATCTCAGCATTGTGCAGTTTTAAGCATTGTGCAGTTCTATTCTTCAGTGATGACAGAGGACAGCTCTTCAGAGCACAAATTTCATGTCTTCTAAGAATAAAAATAGTTATTTTAAATTGCATTTTTAATTAGTCTTTGCTATAGAGCCATGAAGTTCAGGGAATATAGTGTAATGTATTCATCATTGCATTATATTAACAATTTTTTTATCATTTCAGAGAAGCAATTTTTAATGTGTTATTTCAGAATAAATAAAGTGAGGGAGGAACCTTGTTACTAATATTGCTAGACATATGTGTCATGGCTACATTAGGCTTATTAGTCCAGTAATCTCCTGAAAAAATTCTTGCACAATAAAAGTGAAAGATTAGTCAGAGGAGAATTAAAATAAAGAAACAAAAACAGTTGCAGTGGTCAAATAGGATTTGCATGAGAGTATGCTAGAATACCTCAGGATAAGGAAGACATCCCTTAAAAGCAACAGGAAGCAAATTACACCATCTGTTCAAAAAAAAAACTGAGCCTTTTCAAAGTACCTTTAGGGCTGCACATAAACACTGTTTTAAGTGCCTTTTGCAGTATGTCTATCATTGCCTAGAAATGCTTCAGAAGAACTACCCACAGAGACCTATAATCTCTAGTCAAAATCAATTGTTATAAATGCATCTGAAAACACAGCTGAGCTTTCAAAACCTTACCACATACGTTCTACTGTATTGCAGAGGTCTTGCTCTGGTGCCATGACCTACTAAGCTGTAGACAAGGCTGTTCAAATACATTTAAGATATCTGACTATTGCCAATTACATGCATGGAACACAATAATGCCAAGATAATTTCAATCATGTTTTTACAGGGTTTTGCCAAAAATTAATTCTTCCAAGTTGCAAAAAAAGAGTAGAATTATCTACATCTTATCTGTGTACAGTATATACATTAAAACCAGTCTTAAATTTGAGTATATATGGTGTCTAAATAAAAATAATCAAACAAGTATGGTAGACAGTTTTTTTGCCAGGTCTCATGGGAAAATTACTTGGGGAGGCGGGGAGGGAAGCTGTATAAGGGAAAAAAAAGTACATTTTTTATTATTTATATTTTTTTTCCTTAGAAGTAAAAGTGTGTCAAAGAGCTTTCCACTCAGACAGAAACATAACTATTTTATCCTTGGCCTGAATCACAAGATGAAAATCCTCCAAATGTGTTTGGCAGATAGTATATAGGGAGGAAAATTATATATGGAGATAAATATTATATAAATGCATATACACCCTAAAACAATCAATGCAATGATATTAAGATCTTTGAATCACTCCATCCTACCTCTGCTTGCATCTTTGGCTCCATGCTTGAAATTACTAAGCATCCTAAAATTTAGGAGTAGAGAGGTGTAACCGTGTAGTCCATTAATACTGCATTGTCAGGACTATTAGCAGGTCATAAGCTTTATACTGAGTTTGCACAGCCTCAGAACTGAGGCTTGTTTGACTTGTTCTGTCTGCAGTTACCTTGACCTGCCTACAGCTGTTTTACTTAGTTAAGCTGTGAAAGATGTTTTTCAACTGAGCTGGCAGATGATTTTTTTGTTTCTTTTTGTATAGTAAAAACATGGGTTTTTATAGATAAGAGTTAGAAGCGTTTTTTCTATAGAGAATGAGATCTTTGTGACAACACCATAGTGATTCAGGGTAGAGGAACCGGAGTCCAGTATGATAACAGAGGCCTTGAGAAGTGAGGGCATGGGATGCAAAGCTCAGAAGTGCAGACACAGATTGATGGGGGAGGTGGCACAGGCACAGGCTGGCACTGGAGACCCCACAGCTGCACACATTTCACCCACAATCAGTTATGGCAATGCAGGCCTGGAGCTGGGGCAAACCTAGGGGTGACACAGGGGACAAGAGTGTCTAACATACCTAAAGGCACTATGGACAGAACATTTGGAAATACTACGGTGATGCATGCAGACAAATTGCAAAAATGAAGTAGAAATGTGTTAGAAAACACATTATATGATCCCAGCTGGATTCCAAAATGAAGAAGGAGAAACCATTAATGTGCATACTCATTCACAGAATCACAGAAAAATGGAATGAATTAAGCTGGAAGGAGCACCCATCGTTCTCCCTGGGACAGAACTCCAGACTTTCCAGAGACATTTCAGATGTTCTCTGACATAAAGTGCAACTGCACCGTTTTGCTTTACTGGCCTCTTTTTTCCTAAAAAAACCATGTACCTATTAATTAAAACATTTCAGTCATACAACCCATTGGGATTTAAAGAAAAAATTCCCTTGATGGTGCATGTATTGTGATGCTCTTAGACTATTAAAGCTAGTGAGCTTTGCATCCTTCATTTCAATTAGACATTCCTTACTAAAAATATCTCCTACAGAGGGGAAAGGCCTGGCTCCTTCAGTTGTTCAGATATTTCTTCCTATACCACATGAAAAAACATCACTGATTGAAAAAAAACAAAAAGATGTACTGGACTCCAGAAATGTGTGAGGTTTAACAAAGATTCAATAATATAAAGAATATGGATGCTAGTTATTATAAAGGATTTATTTAATTATTTCAAATTTCAGTAAAGTGTGTAAGATATCTTATGTTTAACCTTATCATTTTGACTAGATTCTGACAAATATATTCTTCATTAGATGATATTCTATTACATTAGGTCTCCCAGATTTCAAGTACTATTTTTCCCCTCAAAATAATTTGCAGTGTCATATTATTAACCTCTCACTGCAAAGATGTGTTGGAACAATAACAGATATCTCTGAACTTGTCCTTGATTTTTAGAATTAAAAATATCTCAAAACTATTTCTCCTTATACTGCTTTACAGTAACTACATGTAATTTCCCACAGTTTTAGGCTGTGCTTTGTTTATGGAAACCATTTGTTGTGCTACAACATCTGTTTTTCAGTCAGATCCTGCTAATATCCAGTTTTCCAGCTGAGTTGATTGAAGCACTGAAATTCAAATTCATTTAGTGGTCATCTGCATTTAAAAGTTCCAAATTCAATTTTTTTACCTTGTCTACAAATCACAAAAAGAAAGCACAATTTGCTTTTGGCTATTTCTCATAAAAAATGCCAAACAAGTATCCACATGTCATCAGGGAAAAAAAAAAAAAAAAAAAGTGAAATCTATTTAGTATAAGAAATATTTATTCCTCCTCAAAATATTTTTTGCTGACTGAAATATATAAACCTCATAAAAATTTATAGGCTTACAAGGAAAACTAACTGCAAGATTTTGCTATGTTCTTGCACATAAACAGGCTGCTGGCAGCTAATCTCTCTGATTATGCAAAAATGGAATTATAATATGAATTACTGATGGTCTTGTAGGCTTGGATTCCCTGCTTCAAAAAGACTAAATTCTTTTATGTTCTGTGACAAATGACCTACCTAGCTGTTTGGCCATGCAGTGGAACAAGCACAGGAGGTTGATGCTGGTGAAACCTGATTGTAAAAAAACCTAATCCACTCTGAGTGCTAGCAGGTTGTCTCAATATAATTAATGTCATTTCCTTTGTGTCCATTTTATACTTTGTTTTCATCCTCCACAGCCTTAGAACAGGAGAGGAATGGAGAAATATAGGACCATACTTGCATCAAGAGCCTGCCAAACCACCACAAAACACTTGCACAAAAATATTTGTTGATACAGCAGTCTTCAGTGAAATTTAATGAAGTTGACAATGTCATTCATTAGCCTCATAAACTCATATGCATTTAAACTATATGCAAGACTCTGTCACAGCTACATTAAAAATATTTCATAGAATTGATGTGTGCAGACACCACAATTTTAAGGTCTCATAAGCCTCACAGATGTCTATGGAGAACTAAATAACAAGTCAGATCCATTCAATATGTAAAAGAAATGAGCAAGTACTCACAGGAGCTTAAGCACCACTTCTGCTAATGACATAGTTGTGTTGGTAGTTTGTTTTTACAGTAGCTTCCCATTTTCTTCTTTCAGAGTGGAATTATTTTCCCTCTTCTTGTTATAAAGAAATAAAAACTAAAATTTCCAAAGAACCCAGGGTTGCCATTTGCTCACTGAAAATTTCTTCTACCTAATCAACTATTGCAGTTGATCAGGGAGCAGTTTTGAGGTGGCCTCTGAGTAAAAATGCAGAATATCCAACAAAACCATTGATAATTAAAGATTAAATAAGTGGCAATGGCAGATAAAAATTTACTTCTGTGATCTGAATTCTTTTTTTTTATCGTCCTTTTCAAGAGTAAGGATCTGGAGAGGGGAAGAGTATGCCCATGAAGATATTAATCTTGTTAGATACCTTAAATTTATCCCTATGCAAGACATGACAAAGCTGCAATCCATAGGATAGATCTATTTCTTCAGAGCTGTCTCTGCATCCAGACTACCTTTCTTTTGATATAGCATTTTTGTACAGAATCTTTTTGAGATAAAATTAACCCTACACACAAGTTGACTTCTGCTCAGCTGTCATCCCCATCACTCTATTGTTGGCAGGAGGTATGGAGCTGTCAGCACACCTCTTGGGAAGTTGATTTCTATGAGTGTTACCACAGAAAGCACTTGCCTTTTGTAAATTTGAAAATATGGGCTTGCCGTTGATTTAACAGGCCACAGGATGTACTAACTCTGTAAGCCTAAACACTGAATATCTTAATATTTTTTTAGTCTGGGCCTATTCTGGGGCTTTCTGGCACTTTGTTTTAGCTTGCTTAGCTGTAACAACCATTTTCTAGTAGCCAGGTTAATATTACCTTTTTGGTTTCTGAGCTGTTTGCTCAACTTTGTACAATTTTGTACACCAGGTACAATGCATAATGTTACACAAACATTGACTAATTTCTGTTATATTGATAAAAGGCATTTTGCCTAGAATCTATTATCCTAAAATACTAGTGGGAAGAGTACAAGCACAGGATGATAGCAGAAGCCTTGTAAGCACGTGCATATGACAGCTTCAAAAGCCTCAGATCTAAGAGGAGGTCAGCAGTTGTTGATTAATGAACATTAAAGGAGTGCTGCCTTGTGAGATGGATAGAATTTGTTTCAGGGATTAAGAGGGCAAGAAAGTGATGCTTAGATCACGTAAACCACAGCATATCTAGTATATGTGGATGCAGTGTGAAGTCACAGAGAAGCAAAGAGAGAATGAGGTGTTCTCAATGTGTCTCTCAATAGTGAGGAAGAAAGACCATTACCAATATCTGGATACCTACACCAGGATCTGTAACCTGGAGAAGGAGTTGTGATGCTTACAGTTCCAAATTACACCCTCAGAACAGCACTGGTTGTTCAAGCAGATTCTCAGAGAAACAGAGTTATACAAAACTTTTTGTATAACAATGTTAAAGAAATTAATAATTTTTTTTTTTATATAGATTGATTGGATAATTCAAAGTAAAACTCCTAGTATCATTATGCCAAGACTACTAATAATACCTATTGCATTTTGACTATATTTACATTTTAAATTGATTAAGAATAACTTTTTAGCTTTATATAAAAATGTGCTGCATTGGCCTGCAAAGACTATACGAGTAGTAAAATAAATCTTTTTGATTGACTAAAAAAAGTTCATGGTCCTATTGGGACAGTTCATGAACTAAGAAAAAAATACTTTCTGCTCTTTCTAGCTGCAAGCTTTCAGCAGTCTGACTGAGAGAAATATCAAAGATTTAAAGAAAGACTGTGATAGAAATCATTAAAATGTTGAGCAAAGCAGCCATATATCAGTCATTCCAACCCAAAAAAGTTCTTTTTAATGGTTATTCTAGACTCTCAATGAGTTATTTTTCAAAGCTCTAGGGCCATGATCATCTGAAAATGTATCTCATACAATGGTAGAGAAACTGTGTCAATTTCTGCCATGTATTAACTATCCAATATATATATTTGGAGTACTAGCTTAACACAATTTACACTTGTTTCTTTGAATCCTTGGGAATTATGATATCCTTGAGGAAAGGATGGAACCTCTTTAAGGTGACAGCAGGAAATGATCAGCCTAAGGAATTTTAGATAATGAAAATGAAATTGGCTCCTAAATATAAAATACCCAGATTATTTTCTGACTGAAGAAATAAGAGTTTCATAAATAAACAGCTGGAAGACATTATCTTGGCTCTATACAGCAGGTTTTATTTTATCCATCATTTTTACAGAAAGAGATTGCACATGCATGTGTATATAATTTTGTTTGTGAATAGCAAGGTCATACACCCTCATTTGAATAATTGCTTCAATGGCACATTTTTGGCTAGCAAATTTTATGATCATTGTCCCATAAATTATTTGTAAGTAAAATGGATTCATACAATCATTAAAAAAATAAAAGAAAAAAAGGTTGAGGAATGAGAGGAACGAGACATGAAAAGGTGAGATGGTATGTTTGAGGTAATCAGGAAATGTGTTACACAGCCAGAAGTTGAATACTGATCTCTTAATCCAGTGTCTTAGTCTCAATCCCATCGAATCATATTTGTTCAGGCACTCTTCTAAAAGCAGATTCTAACACAACAAATTCCTGTTATGTAAAAGGGATATTTCTTTGCATATATATGCAGAGTTGCTTCTTTCTTATTTATGCATGTATTTATTCATAAAAACTGTATCCCAGAAATTAAATGACTTGGTAGTTTTGGTAAATGTACGGAAGGCATATGGAAAATGTATATAAGATAAATACAAATCTTAAATGAAAATTTGAATTATTTCATGACTAAGCTTCACCTGATACTGGATCAAAACACAGAAATTAATTGCATATGATTCAAAAGCCTGCTGTACTCAATTACATCAAATCTTGCCTAAGGCAGGGAGCATGGAACTAAATGGTCCTAAAGGTTCCTTCCGACCCAGGTCATTCTATGATTTTTTTAAATCCATTATTATTCATCTCTGCTGCTTCTTTTCTGAGTTTGGGTGTTTTGTTTAATTGGGTTTGGGTTTTTTTTTTCAGCTGGTCAAGATATATCAGCAAGTACCAACACCTTTTCCAATGTTTTGTCAAAAGTTGTCTGAGGATGTAATTTTTGAAAAGGGAATCACAGAAGCAGTATGTGGGAGGCTACATTGCACAGCTTGTTTTTTTATTGCTCTTTAATAATACCAACACAGATCAAAATCCCTTAAATAAACTTAAAATAGAATCATATATTCTATATGTTTTCAGTCTGTGCTGAGAGTATTTCACTAAGGTACCATAAATATTAGCCATGAGTCACTACATTGAAAAAAGGTTAGGACTCTTGGTGACTACTCAGTAAGTCTGTCATAAATTAGAGAATATCTTCTTTGTGCTGAACTGTGAATCATGCAACAGATTTGCTGAATAGAACACATATTGCCTGCAGCTGAAGCACTGATTATTTCTGATTATAAAGCAGATAATATTTATATGAGGATAACTTCAGATTTTAGAGATCAAAATGTCATTAGGGGTTAAATGTAGGGGTAAAAATACAATAAATTAAGTATCCAAGCCAAGCAGACTGGATTTTTATTCCAACTGCAAGAGTGTAACTGACTGGAAGCATTTAGTTTTTACACATTCTTAACCTGGTCTGGAAACATAGCATATATTTGCTGTCCTCCATTGAAAGAGACAGGAAAAGAGTTGCTGTTAATGCTAAAAATCACACTCATGTATAAATGGAAAAAAGGTAAATACCTGTGTTCTAGTTTCTGTAGTTTAAATAGCACTAGATTTACAAGGGATTTGAGAGGAAAATTCTACTCACTATAAGCAAGAGAACTTGTTAAGTATATCTTTATTTTGTTTACTTTTCAATTCACTCTGTATTCCTTGGAGCAAAACAGACTGTAAATATATAACAACCTCACAGTTATGTAAAGAGTTAAAATTTTTCAAAAACTGGCTGCCTATATACAAAATGATCTTCTGCCTATTTCTTAGACACTGATGTTAGTGTTCCTTTCTACTTTTCTGTTGCTGAACTTATTTTTCTCAAGGCTACCTGTGCTTTGGTTCAGTTGCCAACACCATTCGTGATAACTGCAAAAGTCTTTAAAAGAAAGAAATAAATGAGAAAATTTGCTGTTCTAACAGGGTGCTCCAATTCTCACTCCATAAGGGCATAACTTTTATTGTAGTTGATCCCTTGTATTTATCAATTTTCAAGGTAGAGAAGAATATTTTGGCATAGAAAGATAGTTAAAATTATGATTGAAATTCTGGATATTGCAAGCTATAATATTTTCCTGACTAATTTCCTACTGTCATGTCTATGCTATATGACTATGTTGACTGAAGGCTTTGCAGCTGAGCATGTAAGCCATGTTTCTCTGAGTTTGTTTGCCTGTTTTAGGGACTAGAGAGCACAGTATGATTTGTGTACTTGTTTTTTCAGAATCACGTCACAGAACTGTGAAATAACCATATTTCTCAGCTGTGCACTTCCTACCATCTCTCCCATTTTTGACTTTCTCTTTCATATTTAAGAATTCACACCTGCTCATCTCACTTTCTGAAATGTTGCACTGACGCATCTAACATGCATAAAGCTAATTTAGGCTGCCATTTTCTGTATATTATTCTGGATAATTAAGCAAATGTGGTCTCTCAAAAACATAAAATAGCAGGATAACATCATACCTATGACTACAGGGTTGATCCTTTCAATACTTGATCCTTTTTTATTATTTTATGGGATTATTTCTTTTTTCAGAGAGGAAGTCTAAGCAGTCCGAAAAAAATCTGTCTACAAATGTGCACTTAAGCTACTGTAGGCCCATAGCTCAAACTATGATCCATGTGTGTCCCATGCCATATGCCAGCAACTCTACTTAGTGTTTGCTAGGGCTTGGATCTGTGGGAGATTAAGTCCTCAGAAAACTTTTATCGGATTATGGTGAGATGGCCATGCTAACCTGCCTAAACAGATGAAAGAGGAAAAGATAAAACACAACCTTAAAACTACTTTGTTTCTCCACTGACTACAAAGAGAGTTCAGTATGCTTAGGCCAGGTATGGTTATCTATATTCAATCAGATGAAATCTATTTGGGTGCCTAGATTAGCAGCCATTGGCCACCTGTGGAGAGAGCTATGGCAAGGTATTGATTTCATACAGGACAACAAAAAATAAATTCAGACCAGAGTATTCTGAACCATTTCATTCTCCATTCACTTTGCAGAAGGACTCATAAACTTCAGTCTACATCTCAAACATCTCAAATTGGGTCATAAAGCAGACATTGCCTTCTTCACTCTCTCAGAAAATCAGAGTAACAGCTAAGATAATCTGACATTGATTTAGAACAACTTTCGTGAGTATATGGACCATTAAAATTCATGGCCTATCCCCAATGATAGATCAAACCTTCAATTGTTTATCCAAATCCTAAAAATATGCAGAGATTGAGATTCCTCAACTTGGGTGAGAAATCTGGTCTCATGTCACACTGCAGTTGTAGTCAGTATGATTATTAGTGATCTCAAACTGATTTACAGTATTTGAAAATGAGAGGTCTGGGGTATGGATTGTACATATTAATAGGGGAAAAAGTGATTAGGTCAGTTGAGGCAATAATAACCACATTACATTTTTAGAACATCTCTGATTTGATGAAACAACATGATAATAATTATGCAAATAGGAAATATATTTATTTACAGCATGTGATATTTATTTACAGCATGTGTGCTCCACAAAGCATTGAAATATCTTTCAAATCCTAATGCTAGTGCAAGATATTCCATGTGTTTCGATTCCATTTTCAATTATTTGAACATTTGTTGTCATTCTTGAGGAACTAACTACTCAGTTTAGTAAGTCCCAACAATAGGATGGTTTCTATCTTCAAACTATTTTTTCTGTTGTTTATTTAGACCATGCTTCTGAAGCTCTGTAGTTCACATTCATTGTATCTTTTGTCTTTCACAGATTTCTCATAATTTTGAATGCCACAAGTGCTCACATTCCAAGATGATAAGTCTAATTAAATCTGATTAGGCTAGATTTTTCTTAGCAGTAACCCGGAGTAAAATTTTTAATATAGTTTCACAAGAGGGGGCAATTTTTATTTTTTTTTTTTATTTTCTCAATAAAAGAACAATTGGTATTTGGAAGAACCCATAAGCATATGGCTAAATGCCTGGGTATTTTGGCTCTAAATTATACACTTAAACAAAATTGTCTTGGGTTTACAAAACAAAAAAAAAAAAACATTTCCCATGCATGCCATCCTAGGAAATAATATGTAGAACAGTTTTATAGCTGTGTGGACTAAGGATGTATCATAAGTCAGAAGCAGCAGCTGCTCCCTTTGCTAGCCAAATCATTTGAGCAGCATTTGCTCATCAGTTTAATTTTTCTTCACATGTTCCAAACACAGTGACAGAAAACAATAAGTGTCTTGGCTGACAAAATCCTGGGGTTAGATCTAATCATTCTTCTGCCAAATTTAAATGTCTATACCAAGTTCTGCTTTTGGCTTTTCTACTCAAGAACAGTTCATAGAATACAGTTCAAAACAAAGTGCTTACAGGGTATTATTGAAATTGAGGAAGATATAGATTATATGGTTATCTTTCAAGGACTAAAGAGTTTCGTAGGTTTCTTTGACTGACTAATTACAAAGACTAATTTTTATTAAATGGTCATTTTTATAGAGATCAGTCTAATGGAAATAATAGAGTTTCATAACATCTTCTGTGTCCATTTTGGTTAATGAGCCAAAAATGTTCTTAGGCATTAATGGCCCTCTCACTGTAGTCAACAACAAATAGAATCATCATGGATGTTAATTGTGATAAGATTCACTGATTAAAGCTTCTGGGACAAAAGAGTGGAAGAAAAAAGAATGAAGAAAACCTCAGGTTTTGAAAAGAAATATCCCCTGTAGTTGCTGCAGCTCCCATCTCTAATCACAAACAAGCAGTAGTATATCAAGAAAGATATCAACAGCAGAAAAAATGGGAAAGAACAATATGGGTTAGATCTAATGGAACACAAAACATTAGAGCCAAACCCCAGGCAGGACACATGCCCTGTTGTATAAAACAGATTTAAGGACCCTCACTACAGGTATTTTTTCCCTCTTCCATCTCCTGATAGCATAAAAAAGTAACCTGAATGCAAAAAACAATTCAAAGGAATTTGGTTGTATAATCTGCTTAACTGGTTTCTTGCAAAAATTGATTACATAATGTTTATAATATTGAAAAATATTTTTATATTAAAACATAAAAAACAGTAAATAAGGCATATTTCATTATTATTTGAGTCACCTTAGTCTCTGTGATTAGAACTGTGAACAGTTTTTTAATTCTGAATTCTTGGTCTTGGTATTTACAGCTTTATGAAATTTTATATTCATTGAACAGAGGTTACCTTTGGTACAACTTTGGGCAAAGACAGTTAGCTTATCTTTTTTGTCAAGATTCATAAATGTAGCAATCAAGAAAATCTTGTGCATATCTCATCTGACCCCCAGTAAAAGACATAATTTGAAACAGTAATTTCTAGTTTCAGCAGAGTTGCATTTGAACTGTCTTCTTTTTAGAAAAAGTCATAACCCCTACAATTACATTTAGCAGTTGCCAAATACAAAAATATACTTTTCCACTTAAGAAAAAAAAGAAACAGGTGGACAGGTAATTCATTTTAATTTGTCAGCTTTGTCAGTGAAAGAATTAAAAACAGGACTCTGAAATTTGGAAGAAATAGATCTTTCATTAAATCCCTTAGGAAATTATAAGAAACTTACTCCAATTTCACAGGAGTATATAATTTTTAAAACGCATGCAATACCCTCATCTTAGCTCTATTTCCCCAAGGTAAAACATAAAGCAAAGCAGTAAAGTGCTCCTTTAAGGAACACATTTGTAGAGTAAGATGTACATATAGCTAGAGATCATAACAGTTCAAGGGAAAATTCTTTCCTAACAGTTTTGGAAAAATAAAACCTAAATAAAACTTTTGTATTGGCATAAAATTGTAGAGATAATTCTCAGCTAATGAATAGGAAGTAGAAAAAACCCAGCTGAAAATGCTGCATGAACCATGCCTCCCCCACCAACATTAGAGGTCCTATAACACACTCAGCTTACTAGGCATAAACACCTATATATCTGCATTAAAGACATGTGGAGAGGAATTAAACTGCAGCTGAAGCTCATAATTCTGTATTTATTTCTTGGAAGAAACTCTTAGATATTATCATCAACTTCTACAGCTCAAAGAGTTGTCACCGTTATCACAGAGCATTCAAGGACCAGTCCTTAGAAACTATGGTGCTAAAAACCTCTCATAAATTGAGACTAAATAATGCACTGCAGGCTAAGTATACTGTGTATAACAATAGTGAACAGATGCCAGTAACAGTGGGCTAAACAAAGATCCGAATGTACAAATACCTTCATTTACTCTGGTGAGTTGTATGCCAGTGGGAACGCAGAGTAGGTATTTCTTCTCTATAAATAAAATGCTTTCACAATCAGGCTATTAGTTTCGTAGTTAATGGACATCACTTCTAAAAGGCACCTAATAAAACTAACAGTGCTCAGACATATGCCACTAAATTAGCTTAGTTAACTGGCTCACCCTCTCAATTACATTGTAAAAAATCTATACTTCTAGAAAGAAAATATATCTTAGAGTTGTTGATTAAAATCCCATTCTACAAAGCATTGCAGCAAGTGATTAGTCTGAAACACCTGCTTAATTTCCACTGAAGTCAAGGAAACTTTTGTATGTGTTCTAGTGCTTTCCTGAACAGCTAAGATGTGATATAAACAAAATATCTACCAAAGACAAAAAAGAACAAGTTATATAAAGGGTCTGGTTTACCAGACACTTATTCTTACCTGTGCTTCAGTTTAATAACAGAAGACTGAGGGTGGAAAAGACCTAGTTACAGGTATTCAGGACACCAGTACCAGAAAATTACAGATGTTATTCTAAGATATAGTGTTCAGATATAATGTATACTTTATTAAAGTTCACTTGTTATGCACTACAGTTACACACAAAACTTTGATTTGTCACTCCCTGCCTATACAGTTCTAAAACAGACAGATTAAACATTCTTCACTCTCATTCCTGTCATTAATTTACTACAATTTTGTTCTATGGGGACCATTTTCTCAGATTAACAAGCAATATCAAAGTATTTTAAAAGTGGTTAAACTGTGATTGCTGTTCTAGTCACTAGAAATCATTATCAAGAAAGAATTATAAAGAATCATATATTTCAGGGCATAAATCCGTGTTCCATGGATGGATAGATAAAATTGTCAAAATACAATAAAGTAAGCTACCCAGTCTTGTTCTGATTCAAAAGCAAATTTATCTGAACTAAACTTTAATCGAAGTTTGGAAACAGCAGCAATATGAGGGACTTCAAAGAATGAAAGTCATCCTTTGCTTGGTAGCTCTTATGCACTTTTCTTCTTTATTTTTGTTATTTGACTTTTTTTATGGCATGAGTTTTGGGTATGAGCAAGGATGGTTGATCTATGTACATTTTCCAAGAACAGGAAACATTAATCAGAAGCTTTTTAAGAGCCACTATCAGGAAAAGGAAAAAGAAACTGACCGTCTCAATGTGCAGAACATGAAGTCATTTAACATGAAACAGATGAGACACAGAGAGGATTTTTAAAGCAATTTTTGCTTCAGGCTTCCCAGTGGGGAGAGGATATAGAGCTAAAAAGATAGGTGGCTTTATTTATAAACCCGTTTAAATCACAAAAATAACTCTCCAAGTTTTTCATTAGCTATCTCATAAAAACATTACTCTGAAAATCTGGTTTAGTTTTCTTTACAATAGATTTCCATCTCATTTAAGACAGTGCAGCACAATATAGTGGAAACCCACATCTTAATAAAATTGCTATTTTTGATACTTGGGTAATGAGTGAAAATATAGAAATATGAGAGTAAATAGAATATGCATATCCTATACATAGAATACATAGACAGACATATTTTCCTTATAAAATAAAGGGTCTGATATTAACCTTTATCAAACATATATAGGTTAAGTTCCTGAAACAAATAAAGTATACCTAGATAAGTGACAAAATATTTTTCCATTAAATGAAAAATGAGAGAATAGATTGTATAGAAAAACTACAGGAAGTAAAGGGAAGAACAGATCAAATATCTTATTATGGAGACGACTGTTGGAGGGAATTAATAATTCCTTGGATGCAGAGACAGCAACAGAGTAATATAAACACGTACTAGGAAGAAAAGAATCCATAAAGAATATGCTTATTCCATGATCAAGTCATCATCATATAAAAGTTGACTATCTGGATTCTAGTGATACTCCAGAAGCATTTGTGAGAACAGATTTAGGTAACTCAGTATTACACCGAATGGATCACAACTGTTCATTTGTAAGCTATTATTTTCCTAAGAAAAGAGTAAGAAATAGCATAGGATTGAAGTCACCTTGTAAAACAGAGACAAGAATAAAGGAGTTTGGTGTAAAAATAAAAGCAAATCAGGGAAATTAGAAAAAAAATCCAGATAAATATAATCCCCGAGGAAGTTGATTTTCACTGCTGCTTTGTTCAGAAGATATTTTAACCCTCTCCTCAGATTTAAAGGAAAAAATTCTTTATCTTACATTGTGTTTTCTGACACGTAAATTCTGAACCTATTTTAGCAACTCCCTTTTAAAAGCTAGCCACCCTCTTGGCTAGTCTTCATTGGAAACTAGAGGACAGATGTCTCTGTCCTATTTCTATGTGCCCAACATCAAAAAATCATTATCAAATTTATGTCTTTTTAAATATCTTCTTATATTTTTCTCTCATTGTCTTTCTACTGTAAGACCTAGACTTCATGTCCTGGAAGAAGATTTAAGTGTAGTATTGAGCAAGCTAAATACAGATGGCAAATAACCTCCCTGCAATCATCTGGAATTCTGTGAGTATGTTGAAGCTAATGAGAAAAAGAGAGCAGGAAGCAAGTTCACAAATTGAGCCGCTGGCAATCCATTTGCTATATTTGTTTAGACTGCTCCACTTAGCACTCTCTATGACAATGCCTCTGAACAGAGGTCTGAAAGATTATTTTGGGCACTACCCCAAAACCCAGAACTGAGCTGCATAATTTGGCTACTTTCACTCAGAATTGTCCATTGCCACCTCGGGCATTTCACCCCCAAGGATTTTGGCTTTTCTCTCATGTAACTCCCAAAGTCTGTCATGCTGTAAAAACACTCCTCTGTCTGGCTGAAGTTCAGCCACTAAATTGTTTCAGACACATTCAGCTGAAAAATCAAAGAAACTGGTAACCATACAATAGGGCCAAGGAGTTACAGCATAAAGCCCAGAGGGTTGAGTGAGATGCAGCGTGGAGGCAGCTGCTGTGCTTAGGGCAGCCAGCCTTGGCACAAGAGGTACCAAATGGTCTCCAACAGGTGCCCTTAGAGAGGAACAAACACAATCATCCCATAGTTTTCTTTAGTTACCGGTATAGTCATAGTCCATATCTCCAGATAGAACTGCATTTTTGGTTTACGAAATCAAACAAACCAGCAACAGATTTCTAAGAATTAATGGAACAATGGGCAGCAGTGCAGAAATTTAAGGCTGAAGAAAACTAACAATCCAGAAAATTGAAAAGCAGGAGATTCTGATGCCATTGCTATGCCAATTCCAGCAAGCTGAATGTACCTGGGACAGTTCTGCGTCGCAGAAGCCAAGCACTATGAAATGACCTTCAACCTGTTCCACCATCTTTTACCTCACTAGACAGAATGGTGACATGCAAACTGCTTGTTCAGAAAGCTCTGTGGCATATATCAACCATTCATAGATTTTGAGGAAATTAGCACAGGACCAGTCTGCTGGCTTCTAGAGTAGGTTATTGGAGTCCTGGGTTTCAAAAAGATCAAGAATCACCTCCTCCAAAGTCAAGAATGGTTCACTTCAGAGAGCAGGAACTAAAACTAGAGTGCACAAGGAGATGCTGACAAAACTAATGTGGAAATGAAATATAAACAAGAGAGGGAAGCAGGGATCTTGGAGAAAGGTAGTGACACTTTGAAAGCATGCCAGACTGAAAATAGGAAAAGATAAAACCCCCCTGGACTTTATCAGGCAAGGCATGTGAAGGGCAACATAAAAGGCCTCTACAGATATATCAAAAACAAAAGAAAAAAGTGGGTTATAATGCAGGGTAGTAAAATATATGGAAATAGATGAGATAGTCAGTGCTATCCTCATATCAGTCTTTAGTGGTATTGACCAGCCTTCATGAATCTCAGCCTCTTTGAACGAAAAATTTGTTGATGGAATAGGATCAGATTAGAGCATGTTTGAGAAATTGGACATGGAAAAGTCCATTACTAAACATTATTACAAAGGAACATTTCTGCTCCTTTAAGGGTGTCTAGTCAAGGACATTTTCACTGTACCTAAAGGGGATAATACGAAAAGCAGGAAGCCACAAACAACAACATACAGGGACACACTCCTAACTGACAAATGATAGGGATGGCAGTGATAACAACTAAACCTAGTCAGCCATGGTAATTGATGAGGACATGTGGGAGTGTGAGAATGTTTATTCCAGTAAGGTTATCTGGTTGACAATCTTGTCGATTGGAAAACTAAGGGAAAATAGAGAAGAACACAGATGTGACACACAGATGTGACAAAACATACATGGAGACAATGAAAAGAGACAAACCTCACCAGTCACATTTACTGATGACCTATCCAGGACTTACAGGCACTACTTCCAGAAAGATCAACCTCAATGATCAATATTAATGGATATTGTAATTGATAAGGCTGTAAACTAGGGGACATTCAGGCTGGCTGTGTTGTGGGCATCAGATGAGGCATATAGACACATGCTGTGACATGTAGGAAAAAGAGGACCAAAGAGGGGGGTAGACAAAAAGTACTATGAAAGGGGCTGGTTGTGTGTAAAATGAGCCTTCAGCTCAGTCAACCCAATCTGTCTGGTTTCACTAAATCCTTTCTTTACAATCTCTCTGTGTAATCTGTGGTTTTCAAGGCTATATCTCATAACATTCGAACTGAATGATATATGGATAGTGAGGTACACTGACAACTGATTCTTGTGCTACAACCAACAGATTATTGTCATCACTGTGAAGTCCTCTAGAGGCAAGTACTGTATTCCAAGGGTTGACACTGACTCCAGTAACAGTGCACTGTCAGCAAATTTGCAGATGGGAGGGGTGGTGTTTGGCAACCATGGGGCTGTACTGGAGAACTGGGCAGAAGAGCTTATGCTGTTAAAAAAAGACAAAGGCAAAGTATGGAACCTGGGGATGAATAACCCTGCACCAGCATTCGGTGGAGAATGACCAAATGCAAAGTAGCTCTGCAGAAATGGTCCTGGGAGTCGAGATGGACAAACTGTTAATGACACACTGGTGTACCCTGCAACAAAGAAGACCAACAACATTCCAGGCTACCTTATGTTCCCAGCAGGTTGAGACAGTTGATACTTCCTCTCTGCTCGGCACTGGTGAGACAAATCTGGAGTGCTATGTCCAGTTCTAAAGTCGTAAGTACAAGAAAGATACGGAATTAATGGGACAAATTCAGCTAAGCGACACATAAAAATGAGACACAAAGATTCTCAGGTGGGCTGGAGTATTTGACACAGAAGAGAGGCTGAGGGAGCTAAAGTTGCTCAGTTTCAAAAAAGGCAGATTCAAGAGGTTCTTATCAAAGTGTACAAACATCTGATAGGAGCAGGGAATAAAGAAGATGGAGACTCCTCTTCAAGGTGTGAAGTGATAAGAGAAGAGAAAATAGAGACAAATTAAAATACAAGTAATTACACTTGAACATAATATTTTTTACTTTTCTGACAGTGATCAAACACTGCCCAGAGAAGTTGTTGAGTCTCTTTCCACAGGATGTTAAAAATATGATTGGTCATGGCACTGACAAGCTTGCTCTAGCTGGCCCTGCTCTGAGAAGGGGATAGGACTAGATGACCTCAAGAGGCACCTTTCAAGCTCAGCTATTCCATGATTCTGTGAGTGCTTGCAAACATTTCTTGAGTTACTAGAATGGATAAAGCCCATATGACTGGCTATTCATAGTAGCTGATGACCCTAAATAAAAAGTCATTCCACTTTTCCAAACAGTTCAAAAATTATTTTTTTTTTAAATTATGAAATTACTCACTAATGAAGATTAATCACTCTGTTGTGATTTGTTATGAATTAAACTCATAATGGATGAAGACAGTCATCACCAAAAATAACAAATTCAGCATGTGTGGTTCATGATTTTTTTTTAATCTTAATTTTAGCAAACAAGAAAGAAAACATGAAGTCAACATCAAATGATGCTATCCTGATAATCTTTATATTTTACAACTTTTCTTGCTGTTAAATTGACTTCAGATTTCTAATATGTATTTTTCAATATGCACTGTGAATCATTCTGAAAGCTATTCCTCTTCCACTTAGTTTATACAAAAAACATATCGCATGTTTTAGGAATGATAAATTCCAGCCTTCTTCTCAGGAACTAAAATAACCAAAAAAAAAAAAAAGAAAAAAAGAAAAAAAATACATTTATACTTTGAAGGGTAGAATATAGATATAAATTGTTTGTGGAATGTTCTAAAAATCAAATTAAAACTTTATTTTCAATATGGGCAACAATGTTGAATTTAGTATCAAAGAGAAAATGAGAGTAGAAAATTAAAAGATTCATATCTGAAATGACAGTAAAATCAAGCAACTTAACGCAGTCAGGGATGAAACATTGTCTCCTGAAGAAAACTGCAAATGAAATTGCAGCTGTAATGGCAACGTTCCTCAATAAATGCATCAAGTTACAGATATTTCTAGGTAATCAAGGAACAGCAGACACAGCTAATAAAATGATGGACAGTGACTGGATAGTAACAAAGCAGGCCTTAAAGGTATGCAAAACTTTAGAAGGTATTTGCAAGGAAAGAATAATTAGAGACAGGAAGGAAAATGCTAAATGCAGTAGATGGTACAAGGCGTAGATTGTGAGCTATAAATCCTTCTTTGACACCTACTTTTCAGAGTAGTGAAATGTAGTAGATGAAACATGTCTGGATTTCAGTGAAGCAGATGACATGTTGCCACAGGAGAAATTACTCATTGAACTTGAGAAGACAGCAATTCATAGATAGAATTGAAAGTTAGAAAATTGGTGTTACTATAGCAAAAACCTCATGGAACTCCTTAAAAAAAAAATTATTTTATAGGGGAGGGGAGGGGAACCAAAACAAAATAAAATTTCAATTAATCATATTAAAGCAAGGCAAAAAAATTGGCTGATGGGGGAAAAACACAAAAGTGTCAAATACAATCTAAAAAGTTCCCATGTGAGGAGAGATATGAAATAAGAGACTCATTAACCTTTGTGTAGAATATCCCATACAGTTTAGGTCATCCATGCTTAAGAAAGATTAGCTCAGATTTCTTGTCTGTAAAAGACTTTTTATCAAGAAGTCTTTGGTAATAGTAGTACATCTTACTACCATATGATTAGAAGACAGAAGAGCATGGCTTGCTTATTTCAGAAAAATGAATAAAAGAAGATATGATTGCTCTGTAAATCTGTTGGGGAAAGTATCAGCTAAGGGAAGGATTCATGTAGCATGTTCAGAAAGCCAAGAATACATTTATTTCAGTGTTGAAAAAAATTGAAAAAAATCTTTCACATACTGGAATTGAAATTCAAAATCCATTTTCAAATTAGAAGCAGATTTTCATCTTCTTTAAGCAATCTTATAAACTTCACAAAAGGGATTGGATTAAATGGTTGCCTGTGAAGAACTCCACTGGATTCAGAAATGCTGGAGGTAACTTCGAAATCTACATTCCTGTAAGAGATAAGAGACTAACTTTCAAGCTGAGCATCGTAAGGCATTATATACCTGATAATATCAGCAGCAGCGTTTTCTTCAACCCTTTTTAACATCATCAAATCTTTAGAGACCAGAAGCAAAACTAAAACTTTCTAAGCATCAGGGACAGGATAGCGAGTTATCTGCACCAGTTTTACAGTCATGCACACTGACAGACTTTAAGGCCATGTTGACATTTTACGCATCAAAGGCAATTCTGCTAATTGTGTGGGTGGGAGGAAACCCCAGTTTAATACAGGTTTTCTGAGATGATATTGGCTCAATTGGAAAAGACAAAAAAGCCCAGAAGGAAACAAGCTGGTATCCATCCATCCATCCGAGAGGTTTTTTTGAGTTTTTGTTTTTTATTTTTTTGTTTAATTTGGAGCATGAGAATCTATTCATTGTAGTGTCTCATGGTCTAGAATCATTTCCAGTAACAGAAACTACATAACAGAAATCTCCACTGTTGCTTGTGAAAGATTAATGTCAGTAAGCAAACGCTATACTTATAAGTAGTTTAGCATCTTAACTATTCACAAAATGGAAAGCAGCATGACTGCCATAAATTAAGGACAAATAAATTTGTAAACACTGGCTTGGCAGATATACTAAGACATACTCATCAAACAAATGTTCGGATTGGAGCATCTCTTGGAATCCTTTGAAACTAGGGCATGGATTGGGAGAAGTCAGTGAAACCTGACCTCTTTCTGTGATCAAAGGTAAAAAATAGACAGTGCAAACTTGGTGCAACCAGTTCAGTGGGAGGGAGTCTATGCCTTTTAACCAACTTCATTTTTCAAGAAGTTTAGAAACTCCTATGGTTGAGGTCATGAAGCAACTGCCTTCCATACTCACAATGACAATTATAATCACTAAATTATTGAGCAAAGAGTGTTCCAAATATTTTATTCAAATTTGATCTAGTTCAACACAGTTCAGGTTGCTCAGTTTGAGTGGAACTCAGAATATCTCCATCTGTGGAGACTCCATGACTGCTCTGGACAACTATTTCCAGGGTTTGATTGTCCTCATGCTCAACACCATTTTCCTTATATGGAATCAGAACTTCCCTCAGTAAATTGTACTTGGGTCTTTTGTACATCATGGTGCACATCCCAAAAGAATCTGACTGTATTTTCTTCACATCTTCCCATAAATAGTTGAAGACACCAGAAAGATAACCTCTGTCTTCCAGAATAAACCCAGTCCTCACGGTCACTGCCTCTACACAATGTGCTCCAAGTGCCAATCATCTTGATGGACTTCCATTGGATTTAGTCCAACATCTTAATATTTTTGCTTTAGGATGCTGAAGGCATATGCAGAACAGACATATGGGAAAAGGTACCTATAGGGGCAGGTCTGTGCCTGAGTGTGAGATCTTAAGTAGCAAAACATGACGCATGACCTGATTAAGCAAGGGAATTGCACCACAAAAGTTAAAAATAATTTCTGTGCTGGAAACTCATTTCTCACCACGCTGGTTAATCATTTCCTGGGCTTTTAATGGGATGTTTTTTCCAGATTACATTCTGCACACATTTTACCAAGTCAGGCAGTCTAACTTCTCAAAAGTCCAAGTTTCTATTTTAACAATGTAGTTAATGCTGTGGTCTATAAATCTTCTGTATGAAAGCCAAGCACAAAATATTCAAAGGAACCACATGTCATTTCTACATAGCTTAAAGTATCCTTCATTCAACATAGTCTAATTAACCTCTCATCCAGATATCCAAATTCTCTAATATGAAAAGTATGTCACTAGGAGAAAGGTGAAAGCCTTTTTCCTATACAGGAGGTTATTGACTTTTTATTAAAGATAAGATATCAACTGGGTAGTAAAGTCCACACAACCAGAATTATCTAAGTAATAATACAGATTGCTTTCAGCTAAAGTAATGAAAACAATCAAATAAACAAGAAACAGAACAAAATGGAAGCACACAAGTGAAATATATCTCCAAGTAACACTTCTGCTGTTTTGTTTGTATTTTAGTAATCTTAAGGGCAATAGCAAGGTTTTTCACTCAGAAAATACTGCCATGGACTTCAAATTCAAATTATTGCTTAGATCTCTCTTCAATCCCTTTGAATACTCTCTGCTCTTTCACAGTTGGCACAAGTAGCTCCACCAATTGAAAACTTTGTAGTAATGTAGCATACCCTTCTTTAATAAATGGGGTTCTACAGAAGCTAAGTGGATTATAAAGAAAGTATTTTATAATTTCTATAATCATAAATCAGAAACGTGCTTTACCAATTACCCTTGCATTTTGTAATCATGCTCGTTGGTTTTCTCATTGGCAATTTAGAGAAATTCCGTAACTGTTATTATTTTCCTTAATAAATGTTTTTTAATACATTGTTTCAGATTCTAGAAGCATCTAACAAGATGCCTTGAAAAACAATGGTGAAACAGCAATTATGGCATTAAATACTTTAGAGTCAAATAGTGATTAAGTCCAAATTAGTTTAATGTAATAAAACCCTGCATCTGAAAAGAATCTTATGTGGTTCCTAAGGTATCTACAAATGTATCAAATTGTAAGATATGGTTATTACAGTAATTTACACTTCTCTGTGCAAAAATATGCTGGGAATTGATGAGATAGTCTATCACTATTTCTTTTTTCTTATTTAATTTTTAAAGTGTCAATGTTTTTTAAGTTTTCCTTCTCTGTTGATTTGATCTTCAGCAAAGACTGAATAAGGATTATAGGTGAAAGGTACTTAAATGAGGAAAGAAAATGTATCTGCTGTGTCTGTTATTTTTTTTCCCCTTGTTCTCAATTATTTAATCAAAATGTACAGTAAACAAAATCATGTATCTGAGGATAGGATTATCTGGCATAAAGTAAAAGAATGCTAGGATTTGTAGACTTTGTAAATTAAATTTTGTGACTCATGGCTTTTCTAAGGGTCTGAATTACTTTCAAATGATGCAGCCAATTTATGCTTTCTAATCCTTTTTATGAAATAAATAAAATATGCTTATGCAACTTTTTCTAGCAATATATTGTCACAAGTACCTTTCAAAAACATGCACCATTTCTTAGTTTTTTATTGCAAGTTTTTTTTTTAATAGATTTGGGTTTTGTTTGGGTTTTTTTTTTGTTTTTCACTCAATCAGAAACTTCTGAAAGGATTTAAAATAACCTCTCTTCTTCTATGTGGTACTGGACCTTGAAGACTTGGAACAATCCTCAGCTATTCACACTAAGAGGTTTTCAGACACAAAATTAAATATTATTAATTGAGTTGTTATTTATTTGGTGAGGATGATCTTACAGGAACTGGAAGGAGATGCTGAAGTTAATCCTTATGATTTGATTAATTGAATTGTTATTAATAAGATTTCTATTTATTTATTTATTTACATTTCTTAGATTTTGTTTTAATATATATGAGAAATGAACCTTAACTGAGAGACAGTGAACAAATGGGCTTGAAGTACTTAATTGGAAGTATGGACATTTTTCAAGAATAAAGGAGACAGGGAGGTTGCATGGTTGTGTGAGCAAAATACTGTCCAGTCTATACATATATACATACATTTAGTCTATACCTGTAAGTGCTATGAGACCAACAGCCAGGCTCTAAAAGACTGGTGCTCAAGTCACACAATCACAGCAGTCAGATCAGCTCAGAACTGAGTTATATTAACAAGGATACTTTGCTATGTTTTCTTTCACCTACTGTCAAAATGTCCTTCCCGCAGAGTAAAGCACTGTCAGGATGATCTGAGGTGAAGAAAAACAGAAATAGAATGTTTGCATTCTAACTCTGAGAAAAGTAAATTGTTAGTAGCTGCAGGGAATGAAATATTTTTTTTTCCAAACAGCATATATTTTCTATTATACAAACATACAGTGGGAGTAGGGGCAGAAAAGCACTAAAACAGAAGACAGTGTCTATTACAAGGAGAGGAAGAAAAAGATAGCACATAAGTGCACATGTTACATAAGATCGGAGTCGCCCTATAAGAACCCAGAATTTCTTTCTTTCCTGTTCCTTTTATTCCCAGTTTTTTCATCCCAAGCCATCTGTACAGATCAGGGTCAGGATCTGTAAACTCAGGATCGTATTCTTTCAAAGTTTTTCATCAAACTCTGCACAACTTGACCAGAGACAGGGTTTTATGTAGGATTTATATGGACAGAAAGACACTGAATGAACTTATGACAATAATTCAGACTGCTTCATTGTACTGACTATATAAAGCAGGGTATAGATACTGAAACCCCAGAAATAAATTAAATATTATGAAAAATATAAAACCAGTTATTGAACAGAAGGGTTAACTTTCACCAAATGCAAGGCAAATATTATTCCCCTTTTAAGAAACAAATGCATTATCTTTTATATAAATAAATGTCTGCAATATATTTCAGGACTGAGTGTTTGTGTATGGTATGCTTCAATATAGTTCAATATGCTGCTTTAGTTACAGACATGCTGGTTTTATTTTTCCTCCTTTGACCTTGCAATGAGATACTGACAAGAAGAAAATCATTTTTCCTATTTACCCGATTTTAGCTGAGAAATAGACCCATTTAAGAAGGCAACTTGCTGTGACTGTGATGCACCATCAACTTACTGTAACCTTAGGCATGTTTCTTGTGTCCTCAAGCTCACCTTCCTTAAACTGAGTGTATGGGGATAGAAAAAAGGTCTTTAGGAGACCAGAGTTGCAGAAAAATAACTGCAAAGGATTAACACTTTTCATTTCTTTAGACAATTGCATAGATCTGAAAATCCCACTGCTCTTTGTTCTGCATCTTTGAACAGAAGATAAAAGTATGAATTATTTTTCTGCCTTCTTATTTCAGTTTAAAACCACACTGTAAACATGTTTTTATTGTTTTTAAGACATAAGATGTCAAGCATTCCTGTTTTCCTGAGGATCAGCAGCCAAAGATTAGTTTTCTCCAAAATTTGGAACATCATTTCATTAAAGTTTTAAAAATAAATTTATATACAGACTCTATAATGAAGCAAAGAAAGCAAATAGCTTTAATAATAAAATTATCTGTTTATTCTAGGAAAGCCCTTTGTTTAGTCTTAGAAGAAAGCAAATTCTTTGATTTTTTAACAAATTTATCATGTTTCACAGAAATATTCTCCTATGTTTATTTCAAAATTTTATTTTAAAAATTATTTTCCTCTCCTCTATTTCTATACAAGCAAGTCTAAATATAAAGGAAACATATTTAACTATAATAAAGCCATTTTTAAAGTTAACCTTAAAAAAAGACACAAGGCATCCTATAGGCCTTCCTTGCTACAGAGGATGGAGAAAAACATAAGAGGCAGAAATAAAGTTGCTACCATTTCAGCTTCCATTCAAACCAACACTTTCTACAGGACCTTCTATGTCTACCATTTTTGCTTTCATATTTTTATCTACTTGTTGGCAATTAATAGCTGGGTTTGTGCATTTGCCCTGAAGGTTTCATTTCCCTGGAAATGGTAATAAAAAGGACTCCAGCAGTCATTGAAACAAAAAGATTTACATGTTCTTTTTTCAATCAAGATTTCATATGCAGCAAAAGTGGAATCAATTACAGCTATGTTGAAATGTAAGAAAACTGCCATTTAGTCCCAGGGACTTCCAGGAAAAATTTCATGGAACACTTATTACATCTTTCTCATTCTAGTAACTGTAGATAGCAACAGAGCTTTAGAGGGTAACTGTGCACTCATGTCTCCAATACAAGATGCTACAATTAGACCTTAGCATCACAGTAAAATTACAGTGTTTCAGGAAGCAGGGGAGAACATGCAATCTAGACAGTTTTTTTATATATACTCATGAGATTTATTTAATCTGACTCATCTTGTTCTATTCATGTATGACAGTGATCAGCAGAAGGGTCCTTTATAACAAAGGAAGGCAACTAAGGATCTTCAGGTGATAAAAAATGACACGCTAATTCCCCAATACCAATTCTTTCTCCTAGGCACCAAACTGGACCTGAAAACTTTGCATTCCTTTCTCAGTTTTGAAAAGCATAGCTTTTTATCTTTCAGTCACAGTCCAACAATGTTTCCTTCTTGAACTAGTCACTTAAACAACCATAATTAATTTCTAATATTAAAAACTGAAAATTTTACTTGAGGCCAACCCTCAGCTACTGCAGTGGGAACCTGCACTAACCATCTCTCAAGGTCTCCTCAGCTTGCACAGTCTGAAGAAAAAACATGCAAGATGTTTGTAAGAGTTAGCTCTGTACATAGCTGAAAACATTCTGTAGATATTTGTGTTTCATTCACCCTTTCATGCAAAAACATAATGTGGCATTTATTCAACTTGTATCTCCTGAGGAAAACAAAAATAGAGAAACATAAAGAGCTACACATAGCCTGTGTGTGAGGATCTCATCAGTGTCAAAGCCCTTCCTGAAGACTAGTTAGACAACACCCACTGCTCTTTATGGATGTCCAGTTTGCTTATGTATTTCCTGATCTGGACAAAGGACTGTCCCCCTGGTCTCTGGGACTTCAGATTCCTGAAAGCCAGTCTGGTTAATAAAGACATTGCCAAATATGACATTCAAAAATTCAGCCTTTTCCATGCCCTGGAGCTATGTAACCCAATCTTCCATCTCATTGAGCAGTAGATCCACATTTTCTACAGACCTTTTATTTTTCTTTGATGTCATCCATGGACTTACAGAAGTCCTCCTTGTTGCCTTTGGCATCCCTGGACATAATCTATTCCATTTGGGCCTCGGCTTTCCTGTCCTCAACCCTGGATGCTCATTCAGTGTGTCTGTATTTCTCCCAGGTTACTCATTCTTGCTTCCACCCTCTGAATATTTCCATTTTGTTTGAGTTTGACCAGGAACCATTTTTGCCTGATGTCTTACTCATTATGAATGAGCTCTCTATGCCTTGTAGGAGGTGATCTTTGAATATTAACCAGCTTTCTTGAGTCTCCATTCCAGGGCCTTATCACATGGAATCTTCTAATGTATGAAAGGTATGCTTTCAGAAAGATGCAGCCTTTTCATTGCTAGAGAAAGTAGCTTCTATTTTTTTTTTTTTTTATTTCTGTGTTTTCCTCATGCATTAGTAAATATTTGACCAAGGGAAAATTAACACAGAAATGTTCTTCTAGATTCTGTGAAAGAAAAAATTCTCTCTCTTCATTATGTTCTTCTGAGATATCATCTTTGACTGAGTTCAAATAGCACAGAAACTGGAATCCATTAGACTCAAGAGCATTGCCAAAAATGTATCTTGGACGACTGTAGCAGTCACCTGTGGATATACTTGAGGAGCTGTCAAAAAACAGTTGCTTGTAAAAGGCAATCTATGTCAGAGAGATAAATCTAGAAGTCTGAAAAAATTGGGTAATTACCAAAACCAAAATTCTCCTACAAATACATTATGAAACATATTTTCAAGCTCAGGTGAGAAACAGTGAAAATACTTTTAAACAGAGTAATTGACTACAGATTAAAGGAAAGGCGACCAATGTGGAGCAAGCAGCTGCAGTGAGTCCATGAAAAGGAAGTGAAATTATGCCTACAGGTTATTGCATGATTCATAAAAGTTATTTATAACACCCATTTTTCATTAAAGGAAAACAGCAGAAAAAGATAGCATGAATTAACCTTTTAATAAATTCAGATAAAAGTAGCTGTGGCAAAAAACCCCACCGGGTTTATTGAGCACATTGACCCCAGTTTTAGACGATGTGGTGGCGTAGGATTTTAACCACTGTGCTCTATGCTTTAATAACGTTAACAAATAAGACACATATTTATGGTAGCTCAGTAATTTTCAAAGTTAAAGGCTGCAAGCCATACCTGAATATTGTTAATGTATTGTCAATAGTGATAATATCAGTATTTATCTTTCAAAATTAGCTGGCAAGTAATTTAGTGCCATTTGAAAACATTGATTATCTAAATTTTAGTCACCCAAAGTTTCCTCTTACACAGAAGAGACAGTGTACTCTGCATTACAAATTGTAATTCATATTCCTTGAAACTACCCAAAAGCTGTTATCTAAAACACTTTGTTGAACATTGGGATTAGTTTTATTATCCCAGTTACGTATTATACTTCATAAAACAAACACTAAATACAAAAGGGAAAGGCAAGAGGAAAATTCTTACTTAATTTTAAAAATGATGATCTTTTCATTTTAAATTAAAATCAGTGAGAAAACTAGCACACATATATTATTAGAACATGTGACACATGTTATCAGAACCTACCTGATCAAACACAATATGAATCTTTTTATTTTGTATTGGTTTTGTGGTTTTTTTGTTTCCATGTACACTAAGATGGAAGGTTAAATTTAAAAGATGGTTTCTTTATGTAAAATTGTACACAATTACTTAGGTGACTTTTGAGACACTTGTCACTCTTGTGACATATGTGGGAGCCTAGGCTCTGTAACCAGTATCCGGAAAGAGCTAAGGTCTCACCAGAGGCCAAAATGTACCAGGACATTGTGAGAAGGCTGACCCAAACTCAGTGAACTCACTGTGACTTTAACTGAGAGCTTCCCTGAATATATTACTGAGGGGAAAGCCTCGCCTGAAATCTTGTCTCTTGCTTACCACAGCCAAAGATTGTCTATTTGATCAGGGCTGAAAAAACACTGCCAATTCTTCCACAGGACATTGTTTCACTTTGGCTCTTGTAGGTCTGCCCACATCATAGGGTTGAGGTGAGTCATCCTTGTGACTGTGTGCCCTCACAAGAAATAAGGGATATAAGCTTGGTCTTTTCTGCTGCCCTTTAGGAATCTTAGAATGGTTTAGGTTGGAAGAGACCTTAAAGATATTCTAGTTTCAACCCCAGGCTCAAATCATGTTTTTTACTTTCCAACTGAGAACTTAAATTATCAAACTGAAGCACAGTATGTGCAAGGGGGCTCTCAAACTCTCATACCATAGCCTTGGCCATGAGCGGAAAGGAACTCCAGCCACAGTGGGTCATGAATAGACCAGAAGGAAGAATTATCGCACTAGTACTTACAGAGTGAGGAGGCTCCCCTAACTGGAAAACTTCATTTTCAGCTGGTCAAGCAAAATTGCTTTGCTTCTTCTCATAAGTCAGAATTCTCCCTGATTATTTTTCATAGTAGAATATATTCCAGTTAATGTGAATACCCTCAGACAGGGAAGGATAATATACTTGGACTTCTCACAAGATACCAATTTAATCTAATGGTAATGATTATTGTTTAATTGGCATAAGATTAGTGTAAATTCCACCCAACAGTCAGCTGCTGCCAAAGAATTGCATGGTGCTCAATTAAGTGTTTAATCAAAACAGATTTCCTATATTATGTCAATTAATAAAAATTAAGTCTAGCGTATTAATAATAAATGAATAACTAGAAAAGTAAAGCATTTTTGGCATAAAGTATTCCAAAGTACTGAATGAATGCTGTATTATCTGTAAGGCAGAAGTTACCATCACAAATTATAGGAAGAGAAGCACAGGTCGAATAAGAATCTACTAATATACACTGCAGTGCTGACAGTGTGAAGATGGGAATGCACAAGAATTTAGTTAAGCAGATACAAGTACCCTTTACACAACATGGGCTCTGCAAAGGCACAAGCTGTAGAATGGTTTGGACTGCAAAGGTCTCTTATAAGTCATCTCCTTCAACCCCTCTGCAATGTACAGGGACACTATATCAGACTTCTCAGACCCCCATCTAACATGATCTTGAATGTTTACAGGGATGAGACATCTACCACCTTTCTGGGCAACCCATTCCAGTGTTTCTCCACCTTCACTATAAAAAATTTCTTCCTTATATCAAGCCTGAATATACCCTCTTTTAGTTTATGCCTCTTGTCCTATCACACATACCCTGTCTATCTTATTTAAGTATTGAAAGGTCACAGTAAGGTCTCCCTGAAGTCTTCTCTTCTTCAGGCTGAAGAGCTCCCAATCTCTCACCCACTCCCAGAGGAGCAGAACAGACAGAGACTTCACAGCCTCATCATGCATCTGTCAGATGTCAGAAGGAAGGGGAGTGTATAAGGAAACTGTTCTTGTAGATTTCACTGCTTTTAAAAATTGTCTTATACAAGAGCTACCCAGATGCAGGTGTACCCACATTTAGAGGAGTGAAACCAAACCTATATCCATTAATGCCTCTTTTCCTTGGGCACAGACCCAGACTGGAGTGCCATAGAACACATAAGAAACAGTTTGGTACTTTAGAAAGAAATTTTGAGTTCCCTTCTGCCATCAAAAATGGAGATGTAGAGGGAAGGACAGAGATGAAAGAACATATCAATGTGTTCAGGAAAATGGGATTTGCTGCTTCTGCTACCTCACTCATGATCAGCCTGACATTACCGGATTTCAGTTATAAGAAAACCACCATCAATACAAACACAGCTCTTACATTGCTCTTCTGTTCAGCTTTTCCATGTTGCTATTTTATTTTTTGCTGTGCCTAAAGACAATTTAGTCTAGGCAGTTGGCAAAACTGGAGAAGTTGAAAAATGGGATTTATTCCCCTTCCACATTAGTGCAGGCTGGCCTGAGGCTGTCTTCAAAGGTATTATGCACATTTCCTCTGTGTGGTAATCTTGTTAGCTTTCAGATCATGAGAATCACACTATACACTGCACCTTTCTCCAACATACCACAGTTGTATAACACGACATAATCAGTGATTTCTGTGACAAAGACCACTGATACAAAACAATTGTGCGAGTATCATGTAGTTTTAAGAGTATGTAGTAACAAGTGACTGCAAGGTATTCAAAACCAACATTTCAGCTGAAGCATTTATCTTCATTTTTATCTCAGACCATTATCAATGCTACTGTAGGTATAAAATCATCCTGCTCTACAGACATTTATACTAGTTTCTTTGTTGCAAAGATTGCTTCATCAAAAATTTCTTCTAGAACTTTTTCTAGATTTTTCTCTTTTTCTCTTTTTTTTTTTGAAGAGATCTCTTGTTATCAAATTGATGTAAAAATACCTGTCATCAAATTTTTCAAGGACCTGCATATTATCTAAAATTCATCCTGACACAGAATCATCTTATACTTCTGGATTTGACATGGATGGTGGGAGGTGGTGGGAAGAAAAGGAAAACAAAACAACCAAATAAAAAATTCAAGTGAGCTGCTAATGAGTGAAATGTAATGAGAAAAATTCAAATTTCTGAACATTCAACAAAAAAGACTCTACATCTAATATTCTGTATGCATTGATTTTCTGGTGTTAGTTTTAGATTTTAAAAGTCAACTCAACTGCAGCTAATGCATAATAAATCAATGTCATCTATAATGACATGTGTAGCTGTCAAACAAGAATACAGCCAAGCAAGCTCTTTTATTCCTACACTTTCTGGTAAAGCACTCTATGTAATTCTTTTGTAGCAGTGAGATGTATTTTTTATTTTCAGATTGTTAGCTCTTCAATTTGTGATCATTTTAACAAGATTGATTGATTGTAAGGAAATGTAAGCATTACTTTCTGAAGGAATCTTGTAAAACCCTTCTAGTGATACAAAAATCAGCTCATGTTAATGATTTTATTAGTCATTTCTGTCAAATCAAATACCTTCTGCTATGGAAAAACAGTGTCCTTTAAAGACTTAGAAATACTTTAATGCTTTCAGTTTTCATTAGTGCAGTGAATTTTCCAACAAAATTAATTCAAAAGTAATCTAAATGCATTTTACTAACTTGTTAGATTATGAACTTAGCAATTTGCATAACAATATTAAAGCTTGTTCTTCAGCCTCTTTCCAGGGGCAAAAAAACCAAGCAAAATCAATCTCAATAACTTTTTCTCTTGATAAAAGTCATACTTGGAGCTCTAGAGAGATTATGATCTTATGGCAAGGGTTACATATCAGAGTAAAATTCTATTAAAAACCCCTTGAGTATAGACTGCTGAGGAGTTCTCATCATCATAGTTTCTGAGAAATATGTTTGTTCAATGACAAACAAATTCAAAGTATTTGTTCTCTTATACTCTTCTTGTGCTGAAGAATTGTATGCAGTGAAATTGTATGCAGTTGTTTTAGAGCTCTTAAACCTTGTAAACCATACCTTGCTAATTGCTTGTTATAGACAGTGAAGCTAGAAAGGTGTTTAAAGTAAGAGTTGTACAGTGTTGGCCCTCCTCACCATCAAAATATGGTTTTGATTGGAAGGGACTTTAAAAACCATCTAATTCCAAGCCGCCTGCCAGAGGCAGGGACACCTTCCACTACACCAGGTTTCTAAAAGCCCCATCTAATCTGGCCTTGACCACCTAAGCAGATGAGATGTCAAACACATCTGCCAAATCCCAGGAATGAAACAGGAACCTTTTGATCTTCATTCTAACACTCTCCCAGCTGATCTCGTTCAGGTCTTAAAATGCTTCTCATCATCCTGAGGTGGAACCTGAGTGCAGCCTCTGGACAGACAAGAAAAACTGCTTTCTGTTAGAAAATCACAACTGCAATGAGTCTTTTGAGCAGAGCACTTCTTTATCCTTTAGTTACTTCTGGGCACTGCTTAGAGTTTCTAGTAAGCCTCCTATTAAGGAAGGAGGTTTAGTCTGATGCTTAAGAGGGAGAGGGAGAGGATGGGAAGACTTTTCTGATATAACAGCCATTGTTAACGAGGGGTACTGTAGTCCTCCCTAAATACTAAGTTTCATGGCAATATATACTATACAGTAATATAGCTTGAAAGGTGACAAACCACCAATAATCAACTATGATGGGACAGAGTCCTCTAGCCAGCCAGAAATGACAAGAAGCATTACTCACAGATGCTTTCATGTTGATGGATACTCTAGCTTTGCTTGTCTGTTAGAAAAGTAGACTGGTTGAGAATGTGCACCTCCCATGTAACAATGCTACATCAGAAGTAAAAACTTAATTTTTTTCTTTGTCCTACAAATAGAACTTTTGTGTTACTGAGACTTGAGTTCCGAAAACCTGTTTTGTATCTTTGAACTGCCTATTGCCTGTCTGCAGTGCAATAAATCAATGTAATGTAGGGTAGGAAGAAACTATCTAGTACTTGTGAGTCCAGATGCTAGTTACAGAAAAAGGTAAACCAAGAAATTGACCATGATGGCTACTGCTGGGAGCAGTAGCTTTGTTTAGGATCTTTCCAGGTTCTCATGACTAGTTTGTCTTTGACAGAAATAATGGAAAACAGCTGAAGTCATGGGGCTGAATACATAAATCTATCATGCAACTTCACGGTCTGACTTTTGCTGCTTCTCCCTTCTAGGGGAAGAGTCAACATGTACAACAGTGACTGCCACCCGGGCTTAGAAAGGGTAGTGTAGATGCTAAATTTAACTGGAAAGAGAAGTGACCTTGATAGAATACAAATAAAAGGGTTCAAATGACTAAGAGTATGTTTCTTCTCACTCTAGGGAAAGTTCAAATGACTTTGATAGTTATTTTCCTAGATCTCTGTCATCTCTCCCAAATACAATTGTATTATATCATAAGCAACACTATGAGGGGATCCAGGAGGATAAGAGTCTTCAACAGACTTTACTTATTTAGTGGATGTTACTTAGCAGTGCCACTAATGTGATCTCCATCCTCTACTGTGCTGCAGCTAATATATTTACTCCAGAATCTGCAAATTGATTAAGTGCTCTTGTAGCTCATTTGCATGGTCAGTGTCAGCTTCTGCACAGTGCACCCCAAGCAAGTTTTTTCTTTTATTGCATGGTTCTGACAAGAGCCCTGCTCCTGGTGGGATGCTAAAATTTAAAGAGCAATAGTAGAATAAGCAAACCTATGTGTCACTCATTGCAGCTGATGATCCAGCTTCAAACAAACTCACCTTCTGTCTGTGTTTTTCATCGCTGCATGTACTATCACTTCCTCAATTCTCATCCTCATTTTTCTTTTAAAAAGAAACACAAGGCTTTTACAACTCAATTTCTTGCTATTACCTCCATCTGTACCCAACCAGCTGGATTTGTAGAATACATTTGAGCAAACTAAGACTGTATATTTAAGCAGTCTCCAATGAATTTCTAGTTTACATACTGTGATGATAAATTAAGAGCTTATCTCTTGTCCTCCAATATCCAGGATAAGGTTAGTTAAACATTTAAATTTTGCTATGATTATCTCAAAGTATTTTTCTTTTTTTGTTTACCTTTGAAATGTTTATGGGATGAAATAGCCTCACTTGTTTTATGGTTTGGTTTAGTTCCAGCTTTTTTTCCCAGATAAAAGAGGTTTGGCTTTGTGTTTTTTTTCTTTTGGGGTTTTTTGGGGTTTTTTGGGTCTTTAGGGTTTTTTGGGTCTGGTAGGTTTGGTTTTTTTTTCCTTTCTCTTGGTATCTGAACACATGGAACAGTTTATGGGTGTCGGCTACCTCTATTCTAAGGAGGGAATAGTCTTTTCTGAGGTTCTTGCCATCCAAACTGAAGTGCAGTAGAATGCTACAATAACAAGTAACCCTTTTTAGTGAGTTTGCACTTGCCAAAATAAGCCATCATGTCTGCATCCCATTCAGAATTTACCTGCTAATCTCTTCAAGAGAAGGAAAAGACAGCTGTACCTTCTCCCAGGCTTTTTGTTTTTGAGCACAACTAGGTTGCTTGCTTATGTCACTGTTCTCAGCAGACCAAGAAATGTCCATCATGAAGGATCTTGTCCAGGCTAATTCTCTTTCTTTTGCCAGGAGAATACAAGGCAGTAAATCTGTTGTTAGGACTTGCCTTCCACAAGACAGGGAATGCAAATTTTCCATAGAGATGTGATTCAGAGCAGAGTTCACAATATATGGTATATAAGACCCCTGACTATCTGGTAATTCACCAGTGAATTGTCTACTATTTCTCCTTATCTCTCTTTAACTGGAGACTGTGGGATCTAAAACCAGACACAGTATTTAATCTGCAGCCTCATCAGTGCCAGTTCCAGAGGGGTGATACCTTTGCTAGCTACTCTACACAGTGCATCCCTTTTAAAATAAGAGTGATGTTGGTGCACATTTGACTTGCCATCCACCATACTCCCCAGTACTTTTCAGGCTGCTGTCTGAGAGCCCTTTCCTAGCCTCCACTAGTGTGTAAGGTTCTTACACCTGAAAGGCAGATCTCTTTTCCTCACTGGAATTTGTGAAGGCTCTATTTGTTCAAGATTATCAGTCTCACTCTTAACAGAAACTCTACAATTCCTTGTGTCAATCACTCTCCCTGTAATAGTTTGATCCACAAACTCATCGAGGATACGTGCTGTGTCCTCATCTACAAGTGTGGATGAAGATGCTGAAAAGTACAGGTCCCAGTAAGATACTCTGTTGTCATCTGACATCTGGATCTCATGTTGTTTATAAATACTCTTTAAGCTCAGGGGTCTTTGTGAATTCCACTCCATCTAACAGACTTCCTTAGCTTCCAAATGAGAAAACTGAGATTTATTGTTGAAAAACCGTATTAATATTTCACAGAATGTTGTATATAAGCCTTTCCAGCCACAACCTACATTTGGTTCGGCACAAACTATTGTACTGCAGAGAGACCAGTGTATACTGTTATAAACCAACAGCTGGACAAAAAAATTAAGCATCAATCAATTCTTTCCAAGAATCTAGGAATCATCTTCTGAAACCAATCACTAAACAACAGTTTACTAAAAAAGCTTCCACTGTGGTGAGAGCATCCATGTAGGCACCGCATTTTCATAGGCTTGCAGAATAGTTAAGTCTGAAGAGCACCTCTGGAGAGGTGCTCTTCTGGAGACCATGGTATTCAACCTTCCTGCTCAAAGAAAGGAGAGCTATCAATCATTTGAACAGACTGCCCAGGGAAGTGATGGAGCCGCCGTTCCTGAAAATGTTCAAGAAAGTGCTGGACATGGCACTTAATTCTATGGTTTTGTTTGGTCAAAGGTTGAACTTGATGATCTTGGAAGTCTTTTCCACCTCTAATGATTCTATGAAATTTTTCATGGCTTTGTCTAGCTGGGTTTTGAGTATCCAAAAGGATGGAGACTGCACACTATACAGTATTCAAACTCCTCCAGAGTTTAAAAAAAATGGAGCTTTGGAGTATTTTTATGTTTAAATGTAATTTCCTGTATTCCAATTTGTGCCAATTGCCTGCTGTGTTTTTATTGGGCACTGGTGAGAACAGCCTACCTCCACTTACTTTAGTCCCCTGCTCAGCAGATATTTATACACACTGATATGACCCTCCTGATCCTTCTCCTCTGTGGGATGAACATTGATGTCTCTCTGTCAGCCTCTCTTCTTAGGACAGATGCTCCAAAACCTGGTTCTCTAACGAGGCTGTACTCCAGCAAGTCCATGTCTTTTCTGTACCGGTGACCACAGAACTGGACCGAGCACTCCAGATTTGTCTCATCAGTACTGAACAGAGAGGAAGGATCCAATCTCTCAACATGTTGTAATACTCTTCTTATGCAGCCAGGAAGCTGTTGGACTTATTTAGCACAAAATCACATTGCTGTGTCATGGCCAATTTTTTGTCCATCAAGACCTTCAGTTCCTTTTCTGCCAGGAGAAGGAAAGGTAGTTAAATCTCTGATTTGTCAAAGTAAGAAGACAGTAATATTTTCAGAAAGTGTTTTCTTTGTAATCTTTTGAGTGGTAACATGTTATATCAAACATTTGATTACCTTCCATTACATAGGCCACACTGATTGAGTATATTGCTCCTGTTTACTCCTAAATTCTGTACAAACCATCTGAAAACCTCTTTTCAACAGCAGACTTCTTCCCCTCCCACTCTTGTAAGAAAGTACTGGTTTTCTTTTTCTGTGTCTGCAAAATACATATGCCTGTTCCCACCTGCACTGCCCTACTGTGACAGTGCTACATAAAGGAGCCTCAATATTGCTTTCTTCCCTCACTTTTAGCAAATAATCCTGCTTTTCCCTATGAAACTGTGTCCACTCTGGCCTCAGCCAAGCACTAAGTTGTGAAGTAGCTGCAGTCCAACAGAAGCACTATGAAATCTTTACACTGATACAGACTTGCTTTGCTGAGCCTCCAAAGCACAGGTCCTTTTAATGCATGACTGGTGGAGAACTCATTTCAGGGAGCTGGACACCTCCTCAGAGGATAAGGAACTGTTGCCTACATGAGTTTAAAGTGGAAGCCTCAGGGCAAACAAAGTACCCAGAGATCCCAGAATCTATGGGAAATATGTCATTTCAGATCATGCCCTGAAACCTGTAGAAGAGACTACACAGCCCATCTGCAGAACTCCAAGCCTCCTCATGGACAACCTTGGTGTGCAAAATGAAATCAGCCTTTGCTTGGAGATGGAGTGCTATGCACAGCTGGCCAAAATTGATTTCCTCTCCTCAGTCCAAAGATAAACTTTTAGTTTCTCATGGGGATGCTTGCATTGGATTATTTTTCTTGCAAGCTCAAATCTTGTCCCAGGATGACTGCTTGGAAAATAGCTCTGGGCAGAAAAGTATATACTGGCACAGAAGTTACTCCAGGTCTAGAAAAAATAACAAGGCTCTAAGGCCATCTTAAGTATTGGCAGTTACTGTAAGCTATAATCAGCAAGAAAAAAAGGAGAAGGGGAGAGGGAAAGGCTGGTAAGTTCAGTGAAAAATTTAAGTAATCTTGCTGAAGATTGACTACCTGTAACTGCACAGTTCAACGTTTAATCTTTAACTCCTTAGTGTACTGTTAAGAAACGTGTTGAAATCTAGGTGCAGTATTTAATATTTTTCTACTGTTTTCTGATTCAAGATGAAAAATTCACCCAGAATTTGCAGCTATCTTCTTCAGCAGGACCCATGTGCTGGACCCCAGCCCAGCACCTGGAGACCTTGGGTCAGGCTGAAGGAGGCAGATGCTGCTTTCACATTTTTAGGTTCAGCCAAGTTGAGCACATATCCCAAACAAACATTTTGAGCAGGGGACACACACAGGACACTGACACAACTGCAGACAAGATGCTGCTCCGGCATCCCCCCCATTCAGGACTTACACCAGACAGGCACAGGGACACGTCCCCTCCTCCTCTTGGGCTGTGAGAGGCAGAAGGTTACAGGTGCAGCACACATCCCACACTGCCAGGTTCACAAGCACATGGACATTCACAGATTCCTTGTACACCCACACAACCCCTCTGCCAACCTGGTATCTCTGACAGGATTACAACACCCTTAACTCACTCCATGGGTCCCTGAGACACCAGCTGGTCCATCCAGGTGCTCACTGCCCGCACACTGCAATCACACACTCATCCCATGGATACCCCTCAGTCCTGGGTCCCCCCAAGTACCAGCACAGACCTTCCACCTGTCTGATAGCCCTGCCTGAATCTGGGGCTGATCCAGCTTGAATTTTTCCAACAGATCCACATGCACACCCAGTGCACAACTGGCTGGGAAGACAGAGATGCTTGCTCCCATCATCTGAAATCCAGGTTGTGACCCACAGTGCTGCTTCAGCCAACAGCATTGAGCCCCTCACTCAACTCTGCTCATGGCCTTGGCTCACCCTCCAGTAGCTGTCACTGAACTCCTGCAGCACTGACACACACAGAGCAGAGGGCAAGATCACACAGAGAGATTGCTAAGACATTATTTATTAAGACAGGACAGGATCAGAAGCAGGGCTCAGCCAGAAAATCTTAGCAGCAGGCTCCATTTTACATGTCAGCCCTTTTTCTATCCTTTTCTTCCTATCTCTTTTTTTTTTTTTTCTTCCCTGTTTTCCTTTCCTCTGCCCATGGCCTCATCAGTTGGCATAGTCCCACTGAACCCCTTTGAATGTTCTGGACACTCAGATTTGCAACACTAGCCATTACAAAGCCCCAGTTTGCCTTGAAGTTTTTTGGTATCCCATCAATTAAAGTGACAGACAAGTTTGTTTCTGGTTGTGGTTTTTGTTAGTGCTAATTAATCATGTTTTATAACTGTGTTTCTTTCCCTCCTTTTCCTTATCTTCCCGACTGAGAAAATAAACATCCTCATATTCCACATATCTTTATTTATCAATGTATCTGACCAAGGCTGTTTTTATCAAGACCTCTCTTATCACATATTTGTCTCTGTATGATCCTGTTCATGCCTTCTCTGATCAGATACCATTAAAGGAGCAGACATTCTCCTTCCACATACCTTGACAAGCTTCTTTCCATCCTTGATGGATGAAGAAGACACCTGTGGAAGACGATTCTTCTGTTCCTCAGTAGAAATCTCAGAAACTGATTACTGGTCTTTGGGGATGGTTTTCTCTTTCCATTACCTTTTAAAGGATGAGAATGACTGGATCACATGCAACACCTAAAGGGAATCCCTTCCCCAGAAAAAGAAAGTTAATTGGGAAAAGCCACTGAAAAAGGTAAATTATAAGAAAAGTGGCTAATTTGAGAATTATTACAATCTCCTATATATTGGTGTAGAAGTTTCTTTATATAATATTATTGGATATAAAAACAAGAGTAAGGTATTCGTAAAATACTGAAATCCCTATCATATTGAACCTTGGTTACTTCTCATGATACATTGGGAAAAAGGTTCCATTTCCATGTTTTTATGAAGTGTACTGCAAACTGTTGTTGTATTTTTATTGACTGACTTACTGTGTTTGAGGATTTTATTAGTATTCTGTCTGGCTCATTACATCGAGATATATTTTTGTTTTCATAATTTCAGGCTTCATGACTATTTCCTCAATTGCTTAGCTGGAAGGATTAAAATCATAAAATTCATTACTTGACTGAATTCTGTTTATGGAGATTCATATACTGTAGAAACTAAAGGTGTTTGGGGATTTTCTTGTGTTTATTCTACTGGTCTGTGAGCTTAAGGATGACTAATGAACTACAAGCATACAATGTCCTTTAAAGGTAGTATTTTGCAAACAATATGAAAGTACTTTTTAAGAAACCCCACAACACTGAAAATCTTACATAGAATCAAGCTGTAAATAAGTGTTATGGCAAATAAAAGTGTCAGTTCCTCATAAAAGCACTTTCAGTACATGTACTTGAAATGTGCAAAATCCTCATATTAATGGTGGGTGAGCCATTATGGTTCAAATAACAAATATATCCAGAAATTGATATAGAGCCACTCGGAGAAGTTCTATGACTTGCTTCATATTCAGAAAGTTCAAGCAAATCATAAAAGTACCTTTTGGACTTAAAGACAAAATGGAGATACCTAACATGTAGTGAGATTGAAATCCCCTAACAGCTACTTTCCAGAGTTTTCACATATTTCCTGATTTATATATCTTATTTCTAGTCAGAAAATTTTGCAAGAGGGCTCTAAGTCTTCAATCTGCAGCTTAATTTAGCTGTATTTGTATTACTAGGCAAGAAAAGAGACTTGATACTGGCACAGAACTTAATTTCAGATAAAGTGATGTCTGTCTATTGACTTAATTGAGTTTAATATCTACAGCTGTAGCATGATTTAAATAAATTTCCTCCAAACTTTACTGGATTTATTTTTAAGTCTCTTCTGTTAGTTAGCCTGCCTTTATTGCCCTTTTTCTTATCCAAGTCTTTGGGATAGGTAGAGTTGGATCACAAACAATAACGTGATCAGATTTATTGCTCTCTGGAATGCCATCAGTTGCCAGTGTAGCTGCAGACTAAATATAAAAAAATAATTAATTGTTCAAAATGGTAAACTGTGGATATTAGACCTCTAACTATTCAATGAGAAACTCCTAAATGATAAAATTTTACTCTGTCTTTTCCCTGCTTCATTTTACGGATATTGCATAGTTGACATAAAATTTCAGCCTGTGTGACTGCACAGTTCAGTGTGTTTCAGTGTTTTATCTCACTTGCTGGTTACATTTTTTTGGTCTGTGCTTGAGAAAAGTGGACATAGCACTTTCACATGACTATCTATAAACCATAACATTGATTTTAGCACGAGCTTTACTAATACTTTTTATAATATTGGCACAGGATTGTACATGGGGCAAGTATGCAAAGACCTGGGCTTCAATATGGGCCCTTCAACATTACAGCAAGAGTTGAAGCAGGGAATCTCACCTTCTCCAATGAATCTGATCTGAAAGGAACAATGTTTAAGGTCATAGACTTTGTGTTTTACTGCTAGAAGCATCTGCACTGAAGGAGTCTGTTAATGATAAAATCTCTGTGTATTTTGTGTAGTGGTTGACTGTAAAACACTAAAATTTAGAAGGAAAATACAGGGAAAAAAGGAAAGAAAGGAATAAACCCACTTCTTGTTTCTTAATATTTTTGCTTTCAGTGATGCATGCCACTATTGAGGCCAACAAAAAAAACCAACCATATTCTTAGGAATTTAAATGAAACATTTAAGATAACTCTAGAAACCACCAGGAGTGTATTCTGATGTCAAATGACTTAATACATAATCAGTTGGCTGTATTATAGATTTCATCATACCTCTCCAAAATACTACATTTTACAAAAAGTATTCTGTTCTATAAGAGCCATTATTTTGCTCTGATGCTCTCATTATTCCTGCCAACAGGCAAAGTTTAGAGGTTTAGTCCACACTGAAGTGTAAATTATGCAAGTCCCTTTACCTGGCAACAAATCAAATCCATTTGTGCTCAAAATCAATTTGCAGCAGTACAGAAAAAGAAATTAATTTCTAGATAAAATGAAGACCTGCCTCAGTCATTTACATTTAGATCAAGACTAGTAAACTTTGAAAGTGGCCAGGTATTTTTTTTAGTTAATTTATGTAAAAAACCCAATATTTTCAATTGTTTATGAACAAATGTGGATTTTCATATATGTACGTAAAGATAGGCATATAAAAGTGCACACAAATACAAATGGCGCAAGATGTCATGATGCATATGGGGGAATTTACATGAGTGTATTTTTGTTTCTATGGACTACATATATATAAGTACATTATTTGATAAATTACCAAAACAGAGAGACTTTCAGCCATAGACAAAAAAAAAAAGTTTTTTCAAAGTGCTAACATCAAGATGGAATATTTTAAGCCAGAAGCTGTAACCTTCTAAATTAACAATGAGGGCACCTGCCATCTGCCTGACTATATGCAAATAGTGTCCAGAATTTTGAATTTCTGGCAAGGTACCAGTGTTTAAAGTTTGGAGTCTCTGCTGAAAACAGTGGTGAATGTCTGGGGATAAGAACTATTCATGTATGTCCTCCAGTATGCATAGATAACTGAGAATAAGTGGGTTGCCAGTCTCATAAGATTGCTGTTACATCCAAATCAAAGGCAAAATATCAACCAGGCTGCTTTGCAAGACACCATAGGACAATTAGTATTCAGCTAGCCTTCTACCGAAGACATCAACTTTTCAAACAGCAAAGGTTAAACACAAAAACTTATCTCAGTCTTCCAGGCTCATGTATCTTCTGTCAACTGATTTACTTAGTGATAGCTGTAATTAAATAAATGAAATTCCCATATTCCAGATGCTCTACATAACATGCTTAAACTGTTGTTGAGCCTCTTAATTCTTAACACAGAATAACTCAATTTCTTCTGTGCTGGTTATAATATTCTGCCCTTTTTGAACAGTGTAAAATGAGAAATTATCCAGACTGGACATGTGACTGTTTCTGCAGATGAAAAGTGTAAATCCTTGAAGTTTAATGCATCCATAGCTTCTACATTTGTAAAATCTAATTTAGGATACTGGAAAAGTTATGAACCTAAATCCATAACTGAAATAAAAAAACAAACAAACAAATAACTGCTTCCAAATCATACCATAACTTCTCAGAAAACATGTCAAAAAAGCCTGATATATGTCTCAAAGTTGTATTTTTATTTGATAAATATAACTTAAAGTTCAGATCTGATGAGATTGTATATAATTCTGCTTCTTTCTAGTCACTGGTCCCGGAATACTGCAGTAAGGTTTTTTTCAGAATGTTTATTAAATGAGCAGCTGTCAAGGAAGAAGGAAATATGTATGAAGCTTCAGCCTACTGGGTTTCTTTCCACAAGACTGCATTATTTTTAAGAGAAGGCACATTGCTGATAATCACAAAATTCATCATTTAATTGATGGGGGGGGATCACAGTCAGGAAAAGCTGCAATGAAAATTCCTTCTGAAATTCATTTCAATGAATTGATGTATTTCCGTCAATGTTTTTTGGCTTGGGTTGGCTTTGTAGTGGCCTGTAAACAACCCAGACCTTTCAAGAGCTGGGACAAGTGCAGGCATTTCACTTTCATTTCATTTCACAAGAAAACCTTGTCAGTCCTTCCTCACCTTCACGATGACAGTCTGGTTCTGTTGCCTTTGAAGTTAATAAGAGAACAGATATTTTTCCAGCCATGTGATGAATCCAAAACCAAAAATCCATTACTTTTCTTCTTATTAGGCTAGAAATAATGATAGATACAGGAGTTTCCAAAAATACTTCTGAAAACATGTTCCCATCAGGACAAGAGGAGAATACAGACAAAAAGGCAACTGTGCCTTGTCTTCAAAAATATAGGCTACTTATCTTTAATTTTGCCTTTACAGACTCCTTACATATAGTGGATGCTTTAATAAAATTTTGTATTTTATGCTTAAAACTTTATGCAGTCTCTAAATTGCTATTTATTTTCCTCTTAAGCACCATTAAAAATATGCTTCAAAATATCCTCCTTTTGAGTTTGTAGATTGAAACATTCAAATAGCACTGCTTAATTAACAACTGCAGATTTTGCCTCCATCGCCTATTTATTTAAATGGTTTTGGTGAATGTTTGCACATGTAGCTTTGAAATTTATTTTAATTAACAATAAATTAAGTTCATTTTTCCTGAATCAAGTCAGTTTTGCCCATGAATGTAGTCAGTGTGAGTGTTGTCCATGTCTTTAGGTTGACCCATGAGCTTTTCATCTTATTTTCTCCCTCTGCCTTCTTGAGGAGGCAGAGAGAGAGAACAGCTGGGTTCTGGAAGCAGGCTAAGGTCACTACACAACAGAATTCGACAACATTAAACATTTTAAGTTTGAAAACTACAAAATATACAAAATTCCACTGAGATCAAAGAAAAGAAAGAAATATCTTTCAAGCTAAACTGAGGAAATTATCAAACTATCAAACTATCTCCATCTTCATGATATTTTATTATTTCCTTGTAAAGTGGCAGCAATAAGGAAAATGAGAACTGGTAGCCAAATTTGTTGGGGAAAAAAGGCACTAAAAATATATTCAGCCAATAAAAAATCATAAAATCACTGCAAACTGTGTAAAATTGTAATTTTTACATGCTTCAGAAGAGAAAGGCTGAGTTGTGGAAGTGTTAATTAGAATTTTCTCTATATATACATATATTTGATTTAGGAAACTATCAAATGCAAACTAGCATATTTTTCTAGAAAGTTTCGTATTTCATTTATTCTGTTTTTGTTGGGAACGATCTTCTCTGCAGTATTTTTTCCATACATCCCTTTTTCTTGTATCACTTCACTCAGAACTAGCATTTATAAGAGTCAAAACCCAAAGATGCTGTCTTCAGAAAAAAAATTACTCCTTAGTACGAAAGAATGTATGAGTGTTTGTAACAAAGTTAATTGAACACACAAGCAAAAAGGCAATGTTAGGTGTGTAGGTGGATCTGAAAGTAAATGAGCTGTTAGATTATTTACAGCTATATAGGCAATGTACATTCAAAACTTGAATTCCCTCAGAATGTTTTAGCAAATAATCCCCAACTAAGTGAAAATAAATCCCCTGCTTAAAATTAATCCATTGTGTGTTAATGAAATCCAATGCGGGGGAAAAAAAAAGAAAAGAACAGCTCTCTGCTCTGTTGGGTGTCTTCTCAGAAGAATATTTCAAGAAATGCTCTTCAGTCTTTTCCTGTCAGTTACCGCTCTATAAATATTAATAGATTTCAGAAAGCTATGTTAGTAATTAAATAAAATTTCGGATTTAAAACAATCTTATATGGTGGTGGATGTATCTTTAACTCCGATCTTACTTAGATTTGAGCCTGCTCCTCACTGGACAGAAGAAGGCTGGCATTGTTTGGGGCAGATGTAAAAATTAAACTCTCCAAAATCTTTAATGTGGCTGTGTAAATACATAAAATCAATACATAACATTAATTTTGACCCATACTACAAAAATTTATATTTATTATTAATACCTTTGATGTGGCTGGTGTTTCTCTCATCTTAATCAATTTTCAAAATATCTATAATATTTATTTCAACCTAACCAAGTTCACTTGCATCAGCAGTTTAATCCTTATTACATCGGATTATTATGATGCACATATGATGCAAAATTTTAAGAATATGAGTATTAAACAGCTCACATCTTCAGTGTGATGACTGAAATAAAAAAAAAAAATGTATCAAAAGTTTCATGTCTGAACTGTTGTGTCTTTCCTAAGACAACCATCAGTGTTACTTCAAGAATATAAGCAAGTAGTAGAAATAACATCTCATGCAAGATCTGTGTTTAGCTTTAAAATAAAGTCACTAAAGACTTTTTAAAATTCCCACCAAAGGAGAAAAAACCCACCAAACAACACTGCATCAATATTTTCTTTTACCAGCCATACACCAGGGACTACCCAAAGTATGATTGAAAGCTACAAGCTGGTTTCTTAGACTTTGGAAAGTTTGATTGAAGTGTGAAGGTGAGTGAGAATAGAAGTCACTCACCGACCTCCATTCCTAATTCAGGAGATGGTAATATAACAGCCCAGAAATAAATCAAACATCCCAGCAGACAATGAGCTTCAAGAATTATTGACCATTCCTGAAAAACACACTGAGAAAAACACAGTTGGATTGTAACAACCTCACATGCATGTTTCTGATCAGAGATATTCCCTCTTATCAGCAGAGGTGAGAAAATGAGCACGTGCTCTCAGCATCTAGTAAATGTTTGGATGATTACCAAAAAGTCTGTCTAAAATCTGCAAATCCAGTTTAATCACTTTCAGCATTAATGGTCCACAAATAGTGGGAAAACTCCAAGATAGAAGGTTGAGATGCTGATGATTCAACATCCCTTAAACATTTAATGTTGAGCAAATTTATGTTCTGTATGTTTCTCCTGGGATTAAAGGTTTTATTCATGCACTGCAGTAAAGCTCAGAATGTCCATGAGTCCTACTGGAAGCAGCACATCACCACAGGATATATCTGCATACTTAACTGGGCTACTGTCCTAGGTGTCCATTATACCTGCAATTTAGATAACACCTTGACAGGTAGTTATCTAAATTTAGCTAAAATACTGGACCAAATCCAGCCCTCTGGATTCATGTTAGCTGCCCAAACATGGGTGCCCAGTGCTGTTGGATACATCTCTGATGTGCCAAGCCATCTGAAATATTTTCATAGCAATGGTACACAGGATGCAGGAACTCTGGTTGTGCATGATCTCCCAGAACAGAGGATGGCAAATGGGTGGAATTCTGTATATCTAGGGGAGCACTGCACATTCCCATTTAAGGAACTGAATTCTACTGCTTCTCTGTGTAAGATGCAGCGTCCCAGCTCTCAGATATTCCCTAACTTAACCTGCTCAATCATTTTCTAAAGGATTGTGTAGCACTTTTCATTTTTCAAGGCTTTATACTTTAGTTCTTTTCAGAGCAGCATAAAAGTAATTTTGAGCAAACAAGTACAACACACATCTCTTCTATAGTCCTGAGCTACATTTACCCAGATGGAATTATCTTTTCCCCTTCCTTTTTCAGTGCCAATCCCATTGTTGACAACAGTGCCAGCTTGTGTAATGAAAAGTAGGTGCTCTGTCTTTCTGTTACCCATCTGGGAAGACCAGTTTGTAGATTGTGCAACACACCAAGGTAAAATGATGTTATCAGGCTTACATAGTCAGCCTATTAGCGCTCTCCATTTTGTGCTAAGTTGAGGCACACTCAGCTGAAACTTTCCTGGGGGCTTGGGTGAAACTCCATGAGATCTCCACTGAAAGTACGTGACTCACAGTAGGGATGGGTATAAGGAAAACCATAGGGCACACTAGCCTCATGTCTCTTCCAAATATTCTGCCTTCTTTGCAAACAGAATCCTGCCAAAGGCAAATGTCCAAAGGTCTGTGAGAGTTAATCATAGTGTCCATGATCATCCCATAGTGATGTGTCTTGAATGTATTAATTAATTACAATTAAATGAAATTAAATTTAAATGAAATAAAATTTAAATGAAATTAAATACAATTATATTAAATTAGTAAGTCCACTTGAGCATGCTGAGGATTTTTTATGAAATATGATCTTAACGCTTAACATTGGCAAAAGGGTTAATAGAATACAAAATAGAGAAAAAAACAGTGTTATGTCCATGTATTAATCTGTTTTGCCCTTGTTTTCTGAATAAGATGTGCATTCCTGATGCTGCCCCATCTCAAGCAAGGTAGATTAAATTTTTTAAAGTGCCAAAAAGTACAATAAATAAAATCAAAGGACTTAAACAGCTTCTGTACAAAGAAATGTTAGTGAGGTTTAAATACCTTGAAGACAAACACTTTCATCAATGATACAGCCAAAGTTATGAAGAAGCTTCTATTTACTGAATTTTCATAGTATGAAGATCAGAGGGCATGCTGCTGAAATTTCAGACAGAAGCTTTACACCCAAAAATGTCGTGTTTCTTACCGGAATGTTATAAATTGTAGAAGTTTTGCTACAAAATCTGTGGATTTTGAAAATTGATGTGAGATTACAAAGTATGAATAGACTAAAATACATCCGAAAGAAGGTGATGGGCATAATCTCTAGTTGAGGAATTCTCTGAACAAAAGACTGCCAGAATCTATAAAATTGTCTCCTTCTTGTGCTCCTTCCTAGATATCAAACAATTGTTGTCAGATGCAGGATTGTAGGCTAGAGGAATCCAACACAACCATTGTTATATGCTTGTATAAATATAGTAAAAGTTAGTGAAAGGAAAATGTGGCAAATCACTGCTTAACAAAGAAAATACTATTTTTATGTATTTTCATCTCTTTGTTATTTTTCTTAAAAGAAGAAAAATCAAAAATCATTCTTCAATAAGTACTCAGGTGTGTCTCTTAGGTATAAAAAATTGAAACTTCTAAGCCTTTGTAAGAAAATAATAAAGATTTTTGCTATTGAAAGAGAAGGTCTTTCATAGCAGAGTTTGAGGATACCTCACTAAATATTAAACCATGAATTTTAGGCAAGATTATTCCTAGCCCACTTACATCCATAAGAGAAAGCATTGGTTTACTTTATCCATTATCTGCAGAAGTGTGTGTAATTTCACCCCTGCAGTTTTAGCCCTCTCATTAATAAAATGCCTTTTTTTTATTGGTTAGTTTTTTGGTTTTGGGCTTTTTGTGTTTTGGATTTATCACCAAGTTCAGGCTATTATTCCGTTGGCTGGATAAACCTCCACAAGGGCAAATGATACGAGGTAATTTGCATTTTGGATATATGCCAACCTATTGAGATTTTTACACATAAATAAGATAACATCCAACTCCTGCTAATCACACAGATCCAAGATTCTGTACTGAATTCTGTATGTATTGAGATATTTTCCCTAAACAGTAGCCATCAACAGATCTAGTGATTACAATTCAGTACTTTTAGAGAACATAAAACATTTTTTAAAAGTATGAATTTTAAAAAAAGTCAATTAAGTTTTAAAAAAGTAATTACTGTAGAATGTAAAGAGGATTTCCAACAGCCAGTTTGCCTATAGGAATAAAATATGTATCAGCATCCAAGTTCTTCTGAGTGATTTATTTAATCAATTAATTGAAGAGGCATGACATGATATTTGATCCTGTAGTTCACAGTTCATAATTCTTTGCTCTCCCCTGGTGTCCCTTGCACAATACCTCATGCATAATGCCATGGTTCTTCAAGATATTGCTCAGGGCATTGCAAAATTTGTATATTAAGTCTAGACTTCTGGCATGAGTTAAAATTCACTTCTGTAGCTGGTATGAATGAAAGCAAATAACTGCAGTTAAACATACCAATTCAGGCAACGTGCTACCTAATTTGTTTTTGAAAAATCCTATCTCCCTATTAACATGAATGAATCACTCTGTAATTGGGATAAAAGGACAACATTGAGAATACCAAATAGGATTTTAAGGTTTGTGTGCCATTTTTATTTGTGGTTTTATGTCTATCTTTATTAAAAGGAAAATGGTATTTCCAAGGTGTTCTAAAGTATTTCTAATTATTAAAAAACAATTATTAACGAAAAAAAAAAGCCAAACAGAAAACAAAATCATAGCTTCATACAGAAATAAAAACGTGGAAAAAAAAATTACAAAAGTGAATAAAATGTGAAGATCAGCAAAATAACAATATAAATTGAGTGTACCACAGTGCTTTATCTGTGACCCATGTAATTCTGCTATCTCGTGAAGGTGGAGACTCCTACCTCTGACTGTAATAACTCAAGTGGTGGTCATGCCTCCTATAAATAATGTAGATGTCATGGCTGTATACAGAGAGATTTGTGCCCTAGGCTCCTCTTAAAGTCAATGTGAAGTCATACCTGAAGCTTGTATATTCAAATTGTGATATCTAAAATAAGTCCAATTATTCAAACCAGAAGGAATGTGGGATATTTATTTTGTGTCCTTCACTATGAAGTTCCAGTATTGTATTGCAGAAATATTTACATCTCTGGGCAACCTGTTCCAGGGCCTTCCCATCCTCACGGTAGAGAATTTCTTCTGTTTTATATCTTGATTTTTTTTAAAATCAGCTGAAGACATGTACACCAGTCCAAAAAGCATCAAAAATGTGGAGTTCTGGCTCTATCTTCCCCCAGACAGGGTTTTAAGGTATTAGCTGGGGAAATCAATATCAGTCACGATGAAAATTAGTTGCTGTTGACTCAGTGTTAGTTATTAATATATCATATTGCAGAGTCATGTTTCAACAACGGGAAATTGGTTTGGCTTTGCATAAAAACATTGTGAAAAGCAGCAGAAGGAAAGGAGAAGAAGCTTTTGTAATCATTCAAGGTTTGGAAACACTTGATTCAAATGACACAAGACTTTTGTATTATCACCTAATTCTTATGAAAAGCAGATGAATAAGCCCATGACGTTAGAAAGAGGAAGAAAAATAACAGATATTCTTTTTTAGAGGAAACTAAAATGCCTCTAAACAAAAGCTATACTTGGTGTACTTATTTATATATTCTGGAGAGAAAAATACAAAATCAGCACAATAGAGATGGAACACAAGGTGAAAAAAGATTCTTTGTTTGGAGCATAGAAATAAAATTATAAATAGTATTTTCCATTTTGTTCTTTTCTCCTTGGCCTTTTTTTCTGTCATGTCCGGGACACACTTAAAAATTGGGAGTTTTTATTCCAAAGATTGTTTCCAAAGTCCAAACATATTTTTTTGTTCTGGTGTTCCACCACACCTTGAAAATCCTTTTTCTAATATTTGCCCCAGAAGTGAATACCTTTAATAGTACTTTGGAAGTCAATTCTCCAGAATGCCTGAGGTGGAAGTACCTTGCCAAATAAGATATACATTATATATAAATATATATATTAAATGAGCAGCTGTCAAGGAAGAAGGAAATATGNTTCATTTCAATGAATTGATGTATTTCCATCAATGTGTTTTGGCTTGGGTTGGCTTTGTAGCGGCCTGTAAACAATCCAGACCTTTCAAGAGCTGGGACAAGTGCAGGCATTTCAGAAAACCTTGTCAGTCCTTCCTCACCTTCACGATGACAGTCTGGTTCTGTTGCCTTTGAAGTTAATAAGAGAACAGATATTTTTCCAGCCATGTGATGAATCCAAAACCAAAAATCCATTACTTTTCTTTTTAGTGGGCTAAAAAAAGGATAGCATAGGAGTTTCCAAAAATACTTGTCCAAACTTGTTGCCAATAGAAGAAGAGGAAAATACAGACAAAAAAACCTTAGGCATACTATATCTTTTAGTAAAAGAGCAAAGCAAAATTAATAATAAAGGAATTAAAAAAAAAATACACAGTTTTTGACATTCTTTCAAAACATTAGGTATTTTATTCTGGCTCATCCCTTCTCTGGAACCCCTTTAGAAACTACTTATTCTTTGCCCTTCTCTGCTTTATTTTACCCCTGGGAAAAATAGCTTTCCTTCATCCTTAGCTGCTGAAGAAGACTAAAGCAGATCAAACAACTTACTTGCTTTCTTTTTTTTATAACTTTCTAGCTGCTCTGCCTGGTGAATCCCTGATCAGCCCTACAAGCTGTTCTCTGATCCTTTCCAAATGACTTTATTGCCAAGGTGACAAAACAATTCTCCTCTGTGGGATTTAACTTATTGTCAGAGCAATTACGTTTAAGTGATACATTTTAAGCCAGTAATACTTCTGTTAGCCCTGGATCAGAACCCTTTATGAATTTTAGTTAACATTCAGGCTAAACTACTGCAGGAAAGCAATGATTGTCTTTACAGTAAAAATAAAGTTTGCAATTTGTCAGGCAGTAGCAGATCACTTAGTCTCAAAAATGAAATCCACATACTGTGCAGATAATGTCCTCAAACTCTTGCACTAACTGAGTAAAAGCATATTATTAAGGTGAGAGGTTTATTTTTAGTCATTGTTTCAGCACAAGGTCTTGGGCAAATACTATGCTGGAGAAGAAAATCAAGGGAAGCTTATGGCTTCCAGCTAAGAAGGGAGCAATACAAGAAACACGGGATTGATACTTTCTGATGGAAACAGTTCCTATTGCTCTAGACACTCACTCCTTTTGCTAAAGCAAGAATGTATAGCAACTACAGAATGGAGAAACAGGGAAAAGCTTATAAAGTGCTGCTAATAAGCTCAGAGACACGATGTGATATAAGTATCATTAATATTCACTACTCACTTTGGCCTAGCAACAGGAGTAATGAATGAGATCCCAGGGCTTGAGGAGCCTCTACTTCTCCCAATAACAGAGTGCACAGGGGCACTTTGGGAAGGAAGCCCAGGGAACTTTAGGGGCAGAATATCTTTTTATAAGGAAGCATGGGCTGCATTCTCAGATATCTTTCAGTTTCAGTATAAAAATATCCTGTGGGCACTCACTGAATTTGGACCACANGCCTCTACTTCTCCCAATAACAGAATGCACAGTTTTTGGACCACGTTTTTTGTGCAAAAGTTATACTCCCTGAATTTTCTTCCTTTTTTTCCTTTTTATTTTTTTTTTTCCCAATAAACCTTCTATTTGTCTCCTAGAAAAAACAGCAGCTCCAGTTTCATGTTTGAGTAACAAACATACTTTGGCTTCAGTTCTACCCTTTTGTTGTGATTTAATCCTAGCTGACAAGTAAATTACACACAACTACTTACTCACTTACCCATCCTGGCTATGGGTTAGAGAATGGGAATGGTAAAAGTGGAAAGCTCATGCATTGAGATAAAAACAGTTTAAAACAAAGTCTGTGCACACAAGCAGAGCAAGACAAAAAATTCATTCCCCACTTCCCACCAGCTTGGCCATCTCCTGGAGAACAGGGTTTAACTATGTAGAATGATGATTTAGAAAGACAAATTCCATCACTCTGAATGTTACCCCTTTTCCTCCTTCTTCCCATAGCTTTATATGCTGAGCATGATGCCATATGGAACATCTCTATGGTCAGTTGGGGACAGCTGTCCCAGCTGCGTCCCCTCCAGCTTCTTTGCAGTGGAGCGAGAGGCTGAAAAGGCCTTGGCTCTTTGTAAGAGCTGCTCAGTTCTAGGAAAAACATCCCTGTATTATCAACACTGTTTTCAGTATAAATCAAAATCATAGTCCCATACCAGGTACCATGAAGAAAATTAACACTATCCTAGCCAAAAACAACACACCTTTGGATACTCAGTATTTTTTTGTCCTTCCTGAAAGATCAGTTTTGCCTTTTCCTGTGAGGCAGTTCCTTCACACTTTAGTGAAATTGTGCCTTCAATCTCTGATTTTTATTTTTTTATAGACAATGATTCGTTTTCTTGTCTTTTTTTTTTTTTTCCACTGTCTGGCTGTAGCACACATCAGTGTTCTTCCCACTCAGATTTTGGTGGTAAAGGTCTCTTATGTACTTATGTGTTATCTAAAAAAAAGGTCTTACTCATGGCTGAGTCCATTGGCACTTCTGTAATTCAAATAATCATTGTAACATATGTAAAGGCAGAAGAGAAATTTATATAACTTTTCTTGAACTCAAAAAGCAAGTAAAACCATAACTGCTGTCATCATTCTTCCTCATATGTGCAAGGGAAAGTTTCATTAGGTCATGTCCTAAAGGTATAAATTAGTATAGAAGAGAAATGTTACATCTATGGGTTTATGTTACATTATCTGGCCAAATAAACCTTTCATTGCTTCTGAGAATGTTAAAACAACTGTAAAACCGTGTTAGTTATCATGTTGTTTGAGAGCTCTCTTATGTCTGCTTTTTAATTCTGTTTCTGTTCACTGTCTTAACAAAACCGTAATTTTCATATGCGGAAAAAAGGAAGTAAAAAAAAACATGCAAGATTAAATTTGTATCTTTGTAGGAAATAGAAACCTCTTGTTTGTTTAACTGAAGATTATTTCACAGATCATCTAATGAATAAAAAGTCAATTCATTTTCTGTGATGAGAGATATGTATTCATTTTTGAAATGCAACCTAGGCCCTTTTCCCTTTCCATTTCAAGGACATTTTAGACATCTGTAAGACTCAACCTTTTATCATAATTTCATGCTGGGAAGGTACAAAGGATTGTCTGAGTCAATAAAAGACTATTTAGGATAATAGACAAAACTGTAATAACTCAGTGATGATAAATCCTATTTTAAAAGACAGAGATGATTTGACCCGAGTGTGCTAACTCTTTAGCATGATGTGTGATGTAGTTAATATGCTCTGTAGGAGCGAGTGATCTCCTCCCCATGCAACAATCTTCTTTTATAAACCTTCAGTATGATATACTTGAGAGGACTGCAAATTTATTAACATTTTGTAAAGACTTCTGGAAAAGAATTGCACTGTCTCATTGTCCAGCTACTTCCCAAATGGAAGATATCTAAAATGGATGAGCAGTACCTTATAAATTAAACATGATACGAGCGTAGCAGTGGCAGAACCCACAAAAGCTTACCAGTCTGATTTCCATCTCAAAACTATATAGTGATATATTAAATCCCACAGATTAAATACTAATAGTTCAAAGCACCTTTCATTGCAGAAAAAATATTCTACAGTTGTCAGAATGCACGATTTCACATCTCCACCTGAATCAGCTCAGTGATGTTACATTCAGAGCCATGATAGTTTTCTAGAAGAATCACTCAGAAGAGGCTTATGTTTAAGTGCTAAATAGTTACATGCATTTTCTAAATAGCCAAGAATCTATTAATAATAAGTAATAGTCTCTTAATTTACTGAAATAGCAAATGACTCAGACATACAGGAGTACAAGATGAGAGAACACAATAAATGCATACCATTGCCATGTATGGTAGTGATTTATAATTCTGCAGAAAGGAGAGCAAATTTACCACCATTCTGTATATTGACTGCTTTTGGCATCTGCACAGAACTGCAATAGCTGGCATCAGTCTGAAAAGCAGCAGCAAAGTTAATTCTGTGTGTATCCTCACATCCAGTGGAAGGGCTGTTTGTTTGATTTTCAAGAGACTGCCAGTAAAATACCTATCTGTTCTGATTGCATGAACTACACTTTTCCCCTAAAAGCCAGAGACATTTGAGTTGAAGTTTTCTCAGAGCTTTCAAATTATGTATTTAGTGGGACTGTGGGGTTTCATTTCCTCTGGAAGCAAGGAGTAATTTATTAGCAATCACAACAAAATATCCTCTATAAATGAGAGTGATTACAAACCCCAAAGGTTTGCCTCTATTCTATTAGACGATCTAGAGAAGATTTTAAAAAGTTGTGACATCAATATGTTTATGATCTATTATTTCATCTAATGCAATCTAAGATTTACATACTATTCAGGAAGTAATCAGAGATAAATGGGGATGTAATGGATAAGAAAATAAGATGACAAAGCTAACAGAGCTCTGCAGAAAAATGCAAGGCATTAGACAATGAGAAAAGCCTAGAAAAAGCGTGAGTAAGAAAGAAAGAAAAGCCTAGAAAAGCAATGAATAGCAGAAGAAATTTCATCAATGACTAATAAAGGTCAATCACCCAAGTCACCTTGTAATGCTTTCTCCTTGTGATTTTAAAGTTTAAGTAGCAAATCCAATGCTTTTGAGGGATACTTCTCTCATGCTGAGAAAAACTAATGGACTGTAAATACTGACTGAGCATATACCCAACTTTTCCACTTCAAATTTAATTGCATTTCCTTTACACTTTATGCATTATTGTGATGATTTATATGCCAAAAACTTAAGCACATTTAGTGTAGTCAGTTTCTCTGCTACCAAAATTCTGCTTTAGCTACATCTCTGTGCATCTTTCATACACTCACCTTCAATTCATATACATATATTTTAATTGTGTGATAATGGTAACTTCTAAAAGACATAGAGTGTTAAAATAACTGGCAGGAGTAATCTCAATAAAACCAGGATCCAACTCATTTACAGCAGAACTTTGCATAACTTCCACAGAGTAAAGGTAACATCTTCACAGGGTCTTCATAGGCTTCACAGGAGCCCTTGGTGTTTCTTACAATGAAGAGTTTTGTAGGGCACCTGAGCTTTGACTACATAGAAATGCCTTCCCTTGCCCTTCAAACATCTTACAAGGGAAAATCAAAACAAATAAATTTGAATTGAGAAGGATGTTAAGCTGAAGCACTCAAAACTCCAGGAATAACATGGCTTCACGGGGTCATTGCACATCAATTTAACAATATTTCAAATAATATGTTTAAGACAAGTTTTAGTGTCTTTTAGGGTGATTAGGCACTCCAACATAGTCAAGAAAATATATTTTCTTTATTACTTTCTCTGCATTCTAAAAGGATGTTTCAACTTCAGCCAATGTTAGGATGACTTCATATTATTTACTATTAAAAAAGACTTTAAAAATTATTGTTAAATGACAAAAAGTTATTTAATGGGTTTTTATTTTAAATAAGTGAACATTTTCATTAGAGTTCAAATGTAAACATGATCAAAAATAATATTTTCTTGAATTTTATCCTCCATCCAATAGTATTTCCTTGAAAATAGATTTCAAGAGAAAAGATATATGATCTGAATACTGTATGAAAAATAATTATTAACCAACTACTCAATTATAAATCAGATTCCTTAATATCCCTATACTGAATATCTACACTTTTGTCATTTTGCCACAGGTTGTACTATACTTAATTATCTCTGTAAAGAAGACAGATGGTTTGAGTTTTATGAGCTCTCAGCTTTCTTCCCCCTTGATTGACCATGCATGCCAATATTCACAAATTACAAAACTTATACTCTCATTTTCCTTAATTAGCCTCAAGCAAAAATAAATCATGGCTTTGAATCCTTTTTTTTTTTTTTTTTTTTTTTTTTTTTTTTTTTTTTTTTTTTTTTTTCTCATACAACATCAAATTGCTTCAAAAAAGAAATTAGAAATCTCAAGCAGACTTCGATTTTTATAAGTCCCTGGAAAGTCGATCAGTCTGCTATGTCTATAGTATCAATTGTTATAAGAGGTAATATTTTTGTTGCCAATGCACTTCACATACTGCTCTTTTATTGCAATAAATAGTGACATTTACTGTATTCATGGAAACAACCAGTGCTGAAGAAACTTCTGTTAGTTCCCCTTAGAAAATACTCTTTTATACATACTCTTTTTTTTTTCTACTTCCATGACTATCAAAATAAATTTTCCATTGGACATGCTCCATCACATTGCACTGAATGGAGAGTATTGCATCATGAAAACACAGGTAAGTGTAAGCAACTCTAACTTCTGATTTAAATATCTGCCTGCAGTAACAAACAGATTAAAAGACTTCAGTGTATATATTTTAAGGTAAATCACTGCTGTCTAATCGAGCCCTGTGTGAGTGGCCCCCTTAAATTATAAAATTTTGTACCTTAACTTTTAATGCTGTATGGCTTTTGTTTTCTGCTTTTCTATGAGAGGTGCAACTGTTTGGTATATAGGTCCACAGGAGGAATGATAAACAGACAGCAAAGATCCCAGATATGATATAGTGAAAAATTGGGGAGTTTTTTACTCTATCATATGTAGCAAAATAATAGCTGTCATGTTCATTCTTTTGCTATACTTATGACTAAACTAAAAAGCAATAATGTTATGGTCGTTATGAATAAGTGTAGGGTGTACATCTGATTGTAAATGAAGGACATTTAAGTTTTTTAATTTGTCAATTTAACTTTCAAGTAAATAATTTACCAAAAGAAACCTGCATTTTTACATAGTTTAAACAAACTACTCTATATTTCCAGTACACCACCCACGATTATCACATTTGCCTTTGTGCAATATTGTTTATTTTTTAATACATGTAAATTGCTTTTACTTCTTCACTGAGTGAGTGTGATCGAGCCTCTTGACTATGTGTCCATTCTTCCTCATGTACAATGAAAGCTGTGTCTACCCATGGCTCTTTCTCAGGCTTCTGCTACTCTTGGTCTCTGTTTCTGCTGTCTTCAGGCTCTGGTTGTGTTTGGGAAATTTGTGTTATAAAAATGAGAACTAAAGCCTTTCCTAGGTAGAGAAGATTCTTTCTCCTCATGCTAACTACATAACCTCTGAAAGTAATTTTTTCTCTCACTGGTCTGAATTACTTAGTTTTTGTTAATGTAAGGCAGAGGGATGCCAACACACTTGAAACACTTTCTCATTCTCTCCAGTCTTTTTATGCACGTAGTAACCACATTAAATGGGATTTTGACCTGACTCAAATCTTACTTGTCCCCTCAATACCTTCATTTAAGCAGAGATAACCTTGACACTCACCCTCAATCTATTCTGCTATTTTTTGGATAAACAGAAAATAAAAACTGTAATTGAGAATAGTTTGGCAATGGGAAACCCATTATTTTTGCTCCACTGCATTCCTAACTATTACAAGTGATCTTTAATCTGCAATTCTTTGCCATAATAGCCCAGTGTGATTCCATAGGAGTCATTTGCTTTATCTTATGAATATGTACCTGGGGAGTCTGTAATCCACACATCATTGACACAGTAAACTCTAACTCATTTTGTACTTTGAGCTACTGCTATATATTTGGTCAATAGCTGCTGTATTTGAAAAAAAAAGACAAGATATAATCCCTTTAATTTATATATCAGTATATGCAGAGCAGGCATATATGTTTAAAATTGCTTTAAAAAGTAGATAGCATATATCTGTATTTTTTCCCTTAAGCCAAACAGATTATTTCATTTTATTCAAACATTTCATTACTAATCCAAATTACAGACTACTTCTATCTGCAGACTGCTTTAGAGATTTATTAATCAAAAAAATTGCAAAAAACAACCAAATTAATATTTTAACTGGAGTAATTACAATTAGCAGCGATACATGCAAATGACTGAAATCATAAGGACATGTTTTGTGACATGCAAAGTGAAAGTAGCCACTGCTCAAGTCTAACTTGATTTCAAAAATACCTAGTGACAGACACTTTTATTAAAAAAGAAATAAAATGTTGCACCTTAGTTAATTCTTCATGGTTTTTCTCCAATTTTTGGACATAAATATGTGTTCTGTGACCACCTGGATCTTATGTGCTCCCTTCTAAAAGCATTTCATTTCATTAGACCCAGAATCAATGCATTGAAAAAGTAAAAAGGACCACTATCCAACAAAAATTTTCCCCAGCCCTTTCAAGATTACCCTACTAAAAAGTAGTCCATAACACCTGATGTCTTATTTTCCATGAATTAAAATAGGTTAACACTATTAATTTCAGTTTCTATCTTAATGATTTTATCATCTCCTTAATAAAGAATTACAGTCCCTTTCCATGACACAGTGAATGAAACACATAGACAAAATGGTTACTGCTAAGCATAGTTAGCAAAGAAGTTGTGAAGCTGCACTTGAGTCCATGATTGGCCATGCCACAAGTAACAGAGAGAGCTCCAGGAGGCCACACTGAAGAGAGTTTCTTAATACCTCCCTCCTCTGATTAGCACAGGAGGAAATGAGGATTTTTACACTTTTGAAAGAGGAAAGGCACAAAAAGCCTTATGTAATATTAGTTTGCATGTTGGGATAAGGGGGAAGAAATTACACCCATTGAGTTTGGTAGTGAGTTCTAGTGAATAAGACAGGGGAGCTGAAAATAGTTGAAATCAATGTATCTGTAAGGGACAGGTGTGGATTCTTTGAGCAGTGGTTCAAAAATCCCCTGCCCTTCTGTCTTGAAGAAAGGACAAACCAAGAGCAGCATCCTTGCAGCGAAGCAGACATAAAGATGTAACTGGAGAAAAAGGTTATCACCTTCAAAATGCGTTCAATGTAGTAAGGGTTTAACGATACTGGGCAAGAACAGCCCAGCTCTTTGGTTGGTTTCAGCTTCATTGGACTGTCAGGAGCTGTAGATAACCACTGAGGTGGCAGGAACTCCTCACCTTCACTTTCACTCCTGAGTGTCAACAGTCATTGCTTGCCCTCACATTCCTCCATCAGGCAAGAACCAACCAAATTAAAAAGTATCGATGATGTGCATACCTACTCTACAACCCAACACTTCATAAGACCAATTTCCTGCTCATATGTCCAACTTTCCTACAAGCCCTGGTTTTCATGTACAGATGCCTGAATTCATATGTCAGATGAACATCCAACCCAAAAAAATTATTTCTTCTAAGGAGATCCCAACATGCCCCACATGCATTTTTCTGCAGGTCACCTTAGGTAGTTTGAGGGACAGGAAACAAATCATTTTTTCCCCAAGAAAAAAAGAAAACTAGAATATGAAAGCCAGAACTACTCTGTTTTCATGTTATAGACCTTCCTTTCCAGATATTTATTATTTGTATAAGAGTTCTACCCTTTTCCTTCTCAAGTAAGGAATTTAAAGAAGATGATATCAGGCAGATCACGTGCACATTACATAAGAAAGCAAATGCTTCTTTTCAATACATCTATTATATTTTTAGTTTTTATTTTATTCCTGCTCTCTTAGAGTTTAGATTCTTGTGTTAGAAGCCCAATGCAGCTAGATATTTTAGAAGTAGTTTAGAACTTTCTTTAGGGGGGAAAAAAAAGTTATTTTAGTTTTCCTTGCATTTTAGCTATAAAGTATTTGTGATGAAATACATTAGTGTTCTTTTGTGTCTGCTTTTCCAGCTGAAATCTCTCAAGGTGTTTCCATGCCAAATGTGATCTTTTGTAATGCATGACCTTTCCCAGCTTAACCTCCTATCACTTTCCTTGTACCTACTAAAAATTCAATTTGAGGGTTTTTTTTTAAGGCAAATGTAAATTTAAATTTTCACCCTAGAAGACAGGAGTGAAATCTGTTTTCTAAGGACAGTGCTTAATTTCTCGTTAGACAAAGACTGATTAAGTTCCAGTATCTGCTGATTTGAAGCTTGAAAATGAAAACCTGGGTGGCTTTTTTCTCCACAGACTAAACAGAATTATTGTTGACTAGATAATTAACTATGGCTATTGTGTCTGAAACTGAAATATCTGCCTGCAGCTGCAGCTGAAAACATTTTCTCTAAAATAGATTGGTTCCAGTGTTAATTATCTTGGATTCCAAACAAAACTAAATTAAATCTGGGCCTGTAGTATTTTTAAACATATAAAATATGATTTTTTAACATTTCTATAGTACACAGGCTCCGCATCAAATAATTCAAGACAGAAAGGTGCAATCCCTCTTTGATCAAGTGTCAGGGTGGCCATTTCAAGTGACACAATGACACAGAATTTTATGGTTGCTGTTCAGTGACTTAGACAAAACAGGAATTAGAGGAGTTTTATAAAGAGATTTACTCAAACAGAAGGCAGTCTTCATATCACTGTATTGTGACTTTCCAGTCCTTGTCAGAGCTGGTACCTGTGAACAACATTCTGGGTGTAACATTAATTTACATAAGGTAGGTTATGGACAGAGTCTGAGGGAAGGGTTCCAATGGGAAGTGAGGATTAGGAATATGTAAAACATTGCAGGGGCAACGCAACCAATGGGAGCAACGAGAGCTGTGAACTTTCTAGAAAGGTTAACATAACATTAACTGGCAGGGGATTATAGGAGTGAGCTTTTGCTCACCGTAACTGAGGGAGGTTTTCCCATGGCCTTAACCTAAAGCTTTCATGGTCCCCAACACAAAGACATCTGTGTTTAGACATCTATATATAGGTTTTTACCTGAGAATTAAATGTGAAAATATTCATTACAAGCAGTAGATACCTGGAATTTTTATCGAGGGTCTAAAGCCAGCTATTCCCTAAGTGTAAGAGTCTCCTGTTTCTCTTGTCACATTCACCAACTTAATACAAATGCTAGGAGGTCTCTTAAATGACATTACGGTCTCAATTAAATTATCTCAATGTAGCATCAAGTGTGACTTGATGTGCCTTTGTGTGACTTGAATCATCTTGGTGACAACTGAAACCATACTTGGTCAAGAAGTATCGAGGATTCTGGGCATGCATCTTATGGCATCTTGTAACACAGGTCACCTATGTTTAGGGAAATAAGTCCCACTTCTAAATCTTTTAGGTGTAGGCAACTAAACCAAGTGTCTTGTCAATACAGTGGATGGAGCCTGCGTGGAACTGCCCACACATAGGCACTTAGTGCTGTTTAATACATCCTGAGCTATCCCCACTGTCCACACCATCTCCTGTATGCCCCAAGGTATGTCTGCAGCTGTAAGGTGATGCCTCAGAATCTCTATGACATCCCAGATGACACGAGATCCCTATATGTAGTCAAGTGAAGAGAGTCCCAAAGAGCTATTACTCTCACCCTAAAACAGATGTCTGACAGCTGAATCAATACCTAGGACACATTAATTGAACTGGACATGGCTGAGTTTCAATTGCCAAGAAAAGTCACTCTGTGCTACCTGCAATGCCCAGCAGTACCCATGACATATGCATGGGACTGGCCTTTTTGAGCCAGCTAAACATACAGATATTTGCATGTGGACAGCTGTATCTAACTTTCTAAAGCTGCAAACTCTATCCTGCTTTGTATAATACTTAATATTGAACATTTTTAATACATGAAGTATGAAATTGAATAATTTGAATCACAATATTAATTAATTTGAATTATAAGCAAATGTTTATCTTGTCTTCCATTACAAACTGTTGAAGAAATCTTAATATAATTAAAATTGCTCCAGAATTGCTCCAGATCTCAATTAAATCTTAAATCACTTTCTTTTATAAGAGACTTTTTTTGTTGTTTTTTTTTCCCCTGTACACAGCTGCACTTTATGATTTCAATTACAGTCTTCCTAAAGTAATTTCTAAATCACTATTGGATGAACTTCAAAAATCAGCCTTGCAATGACACATAGCGTGAATTAGCAGTAATTCAAGTGAGACTGTGCTTAAAAGACTGACTTTTAAAATATGTGTGCAAACTAACAAAGTGGCAGTATTAATTCAGCTTTGGATTGTGGTATTGCAATATGCTGGTATCATGCACGCAGTATTGTGAAACAAATATGCTAGATAATAAAATGAATATTTAAGTTTTTGTAATTTCAAAAATTATTTGTTTTTACAATTTATATCATGGTGATTCAAAGGTTTTTTTACATTTTATCGTTCATTGGGTAGGATTAAAGTCATATTACAAAGCTGGAATTTGCTGTCTGAGAAAAAGAGAATTTTTTTTTTAAAACCATGTATTTTACACTCCAGTAGTTGCATAATACATGAACAATAAATTAAAAAAAAAAAAGGAATTAACTCGAGGAAGGAATTTTTTCCCATGGCTTTATAGATACCAACATAAATAAATTACTTTCCATGTGCTTCTTCTCACATTTCAAAAAACCCATTAACAACGTTAGTATATCTGCATTGCATTTAATCTCCAGAGAGACAACAGTGAGGGTGAGCATTCCGTACAAACCCTGTGTGTTTGAAATAGTATTAAAGATTCTTAATAGGCATTAGATAATTTTACAGAAAACTAGAGTGGTTTTAGTAACAAAATTCATTAGTATGAAGGTGTATGCATACACTTGATTTTTACAAGTGTATTCCTACCGCTCTCTTGCCTTTGAAGTCTAGACAAATATAAAAAACTAAAATTAATATTTTCTCTGACATTTTGAAAACTGTGACAAAAAATTTCTTCACCCCTTCTTGCTATCAAAGCTGCTAAAGAAATGAAAAACATGAATTTTCAACAACATGAATGCAATTAAACATTGTTCAAAATATTTCATTACATGTTGCAAGGTAATGTCTTAGTTTTCTTTGCTGGGCATAGCAATCTTCCTTCAGAATCAGAGTTACAGGATAAATTTACTTCTTGCAAGATATTGCAAGCAGTTCTTTCAATGTGTTTTAACATGATGTACTTCTGTGAAAAGAACATGTACATAGTTCCAAAACATGATTGTTAATAGGTTTGATCCAAACACGCTATGGTAGGATTCAGGGGTTGCATATGATACAACATGATTCTTCTGAAAAGGTGAATTGACTAAAGCTTCAGATTACAATTCTCAGTGCTGAGCCTAGTTCTGGTATTTAGGGACTTTTCCTAAGAATACTTTACCAATCTACAATTCTTCAAGGAGAATATCAAAGTGTTTCTATCAAATTCAGGAACTTCGTTGCTATTAACCCACACTTCTTAGATTTCTGTCAGATCCAGTAAGAATCTGATTATCATTTTCCTAAAAACTCTTTCCCTGGCATCATTATATTGTCAATATTCTCAACAGTGAGATTCAGAGTACATACGAGATTTTTTTTTTCATTTATAAGAAAATCTTATGGCTACCTTATGCCATTACTTTAATGTAAAGCAATGTAAAGAAGAACGTAAATTCACAGAACTCAGAATGCAAATGAGAAGCCAAAATGATGTGCTTAACATTTTCTAAGTTTTTGTGTGACCTTTTTCTAATCATTCTCTATAATTTCTTAGATTTGATTAGATTTGGCATCAGACATAAAATGTTTTATTAATGACATATCCAGGTGCTAGTCTTGTTTTGAGATATTCAAGCAATTTTTATAGGTTTTCTGAATACTCAACAAAGTATGTAGTGCACAAGAGCTTTGAATTCAAAAGGAAGTTACTGAAATTCATGTGCAGAGAGCCACACACTTTGTTTCTAAAGCAGTGGGAAAGACATTTCTTTTTCCATTAATTTTCCAGATAATTCTCAATATTTTGTATTATGTTTGTCCTTTTATCCACCACTGAAATTCCAAGGAAAGGCTCCCACACCATCTAGCATTCTTTCCCAATATCTCTGAGGAGAAAGGCAATGTTAGAAGTCTCTCATCTTCTGATTTTCCCTCCCTAACCAGCAACCATTCCTCGGTATGAAATAATAGTGCTTCTGGGGAAGATGAAATGGAACAGGAACACCAGATGAAGAATAGCTAATGAATATGGCTCAGAAAATGTCTTAGAAACAAAATAAATGGTCTAGGTGGCAGAAAAATGAGGCTCCCATTGGCCTTTTTTTTTTTCCTTTTAAATCTTCTTCTGGGGAAGATCATTCTCTGCTTCTTATTTATAACTCCCTGCTTTTATTGGAACATCTCTGTGGTAGAATTAGAATAGTGTGAAAGAGCCTTGTAAATTAAAAACCTTGAGTTCAACATACTGATAAATACTGCAATAAAGTTAATGTTTGTTCCAGTTCTGGTTCTACTGTAGAAAAGTATAATTATCTCTATTGGCCTTAACATTTCTGGTTTTCATCATTCAACTTACTTTGTTTACGTCAAAAAAGAGAACTAGCATCATTATCAGAAAAGCAGCTTGGAAGTATTTGTATTTGCATAAATAATTGTTGGGTATTTCAGTAACAAAAATTGAGAATTACAAAACAACCTATCACCAAAATGGTCCTGCTAAATTACTGACCCTTCCAATCATTAATCACCTTGATATTAAAACAGGAAACTCTCTATAAAGAGAGACATTTCACATCTCTCGGGTGATTGTTTCAAGATTACATTACTCTAATGGACTGCATACTCTTATGAGCATGAAAAATATGATAAAAAAGATGGGCATTTCATTTCCAAATGAGCCTTCTTAATGTATCACATTCCTCAAAAAGAAGAAAGAGTTCAAAGTGTTGTATGAAAGGCAAAAGAGTGTGACTGCAAAAATCAGTCAGGTTGGATTTAATGACCTGAGCAGAAAAGGAGAGAGTGAAAGGTATAATATGGAGGAAACATCTGGAGTAAAACCTGATAAGAGTAAAAATGGCAGTCAGTGCCAGCTCTAGTGGCAGCAAGAAATCTTCAGCGTAACATCTAATTAGAGTAAATCTAAACAGTACAATGAATGCTGTGCCATGAAGACATACCTGAGCTGACAAATTCATTTGTTTAATGGAAGCAATACTGTTGAATTACCTTCACTCAAGCTAATAAACCTCATTACTCTGTAGAAGTTATTTGTCCCAGTGGAAAACTACAAAAATGCAGATATAAGGCAGTGCAAACGTTTCTGTCAAAGCAGGTAGGGTAACAGGAGAAAAGGCTTGATTGAGACAACCTAGAGGCCAAGGCACTGTTATTTCTTTTGATAAAATTAATAGTTTAAGATGGTTTTAGAAAATACAGTTCCAGTATTAAACAGGGCAGAGGATAAGAGTAGTGCAGGTGTACTACAGAGTTCCTGATTTTACTGATTAGTAGCAGTTCTCTCACACTGAATTCACAGTTTAGTGGGGGTTCTCCAGCACTCCTAATTGGCTTAATGTTAAGTTTTCTCTTACTAAAGGCAGCTTGGCACGGAATTTCTTTATCTCAGCCATTTCAAGTCAATAGTAATTTAATTCTCCTTCTCATTTATTAATGGACCTACTTTAGGGTGGTACAAATTTCTTCATGATACATTTACACAAGCATATCTCATTCTCCTGCTACAACCTCATTAAGGATGAGATAGTGCAGTTTGATTACAGACAGTAATAAGGAGTATTTTTAAGCTTACAGACACTTTGTTACTTTATACTGTCAGTCAAGCACAGGTCTGTCCAAATTCAGACACATCATTGTTCATGACTGAGAGCTAGCTTTGTCTCAGGCTTTGACTATATTCAAGAGCACCCCAAAAGGAAAGTTTCAGACACCCCATTGTATAATCAATCATCAAGTTTTTGGACATGATGAGAATGGAGGAGCTCAGTTCAGCAACCAAAGATTTCCAAAGAATAATGGTACATAGTGATTTAAACTAGTTAGTATCTGTAATACTCCTGCACAGGTAACTGTTTTTTTGTAGAATGGTGAATTTCAGATAGCTGGTATTTGCAAAGAGGGAAGCAGAAAACCCTCTTTTCATTGAGATTCAAGGGCAGAGATCTTGCCAGAGTCTACAAAAGTCTTATTCCCTCTGCTGCTGTTTAAATACATAATCCTCTATCTTAACACTTTTTCCTCTATGACCATATTTATTACTACAGGAATGATCTGACCTCCACAGCTTTTGACAGCTCCTCTACTTGTTGGCCTGAAGTTCAAGAACCCATTTAGGACAGAATCCAAACTACTTCTATTCTAGTTAGGCCTCTTCCAAGGAATTCCTTCCTGCTCTTCCTCAAACAAGACTCTGTCTTTGAGATTCTCCTTTCTTTCCCCTCACAGGACTGGAACTGAATATAGCATAACATATAACATAACATAACATAACATAACATAACATAACATAACATAGCATAATATATGTTTCATATATTTATTAAGTCTTTGAAATTTACTCTACTAGACATGAATGGAGTTTTTTTGTAGTCTTACTAGTGCTTCAGAAAAAAAACCCTATAGCAGCCCTGTAAAAAATATTGAATAGGAAAAATATTGAGTTAGAATATACTTCTTGCCTAATCTCCCACTCACAGCAGGACAGTTGCCAGCACAAGACAATTCAGCCATGGTTTTGTCTTGTCTTTTGTCTTGCCTGTGGTCCCTCTGGTATTTTCTCCCAGATCAGGAATTCTTTTCTGTCTTACCATTAAAACCAGATATGAATAGGAGCCATCAACCATTTAAACCCTGAGCTGCTTGTATAAATTATGATGAATCTTTTATTGCAGTAATACTTTATATTTTGGCAGCATTTCCAGGGTTGCAATACAAAACTTCCAGGAAAAACTCCTAACAAGGTCTATATGAAAAGTAGGCCAGTTTCAATAAAAGTTTTGTTATCCAAAAGTTATATATCAAGGTATCATAAGTTATATATCTGTAACTTACAGGCAATTCACTCTTCCAGCGGAATTTGCTTAGGCTCTCGATACAAAAGTGGTAGACACCACAGAGAAAGATCTAAAGGAGTCAGTACCCTCTGAAGTGTGTAAATGACAATCAGCATGCTCAGCATGCAGTACCCTGAAGTAAAAAATGACTTAGGGCTTAATCAGAATAGAAAGGTGCCTAAGGCACCTGTCTGCTTGAGGGACAAGGGAAAAGAATTTGCAGGCACAGCCTACCTGCCTGCATATTTGATCCCACTATGTCTGCATACTTCTTTACTCCTCTCCTCCAGTGGAGAAAAGGGATAGTGACTCTGGTCATGTCTTCTCACAAGAGAGTCACCTAAAAGGAGTAAGCAAGATGCTGACTTTCAAACACCTTGACTGTTTTTCAGTTTTTTTGTTTCTTAGTGGCATATGACTTAGTCCATATGACTTTTTGGCTGTTAGTTTTACAGATTTGTGAATCCCTCCTTAGTTTTAACGAAATGTATTTTCCAAAAATCAATCTATAAAACATCACATCAGCATTTCTTCTATGCTTATGCAAAAGTATGCTTCCATTATATTATTGCTTACAGTTCAGCCAGCATTTCTTCTGTGTCTTTGGCTTGATACAGGTAAATATATGTATATTCACATATGAGAAAACATTATGCGTATGGATTTTTGGTCTGAAATGTAAAAATCTTCAGAGTGTTTTTTTAAAAAATAAATGCATTCAACTTGCATGAGGTGGGAAAACGGAATGCTTTTAGAGAGAAATGCAGAACCAAATACACTCAGTGCTCGACAAAAGGCCATGTAAAGTTCTAGTCAATTGGTACTGAGCTCTAGCTTTTTTTCTTGAGGAGGTGATTACTGTGAAAGAATATAAGCTTCTTATCCTAATGAACAAAATTATGTCACACCACATGAATCCGTGTTAAGGCCCTTTCAATGAACACAAAATCTCACCTTACCTGTGGATCCTTAATTACACACAACTATTTCTGGCTCCAAATTAACAACAACAGCAAAGACCCACACCTACAAGCCTCTCATAAAGGTAAGACCTTCATATATCACTCAGCTGACAATTAAACCTGATTAAAAACATTGTAGAAAAGCCATCAGGTTCCACTGTGAACCCTGATTTGCAAGTCTCTTTGACTCACTCAGTTTATTTCTTTATATAAATGTAATTTACATAATGGCAAAATCTGGAGTCAAATTGGTTGGTTGTTTTTGTTTTTGTTTTTGTTTTTTTAATTAGATGTAATATTTGTTATAAAGAACTTAGATTTTTCCTTTCTTTCATAGGAATAGTCAAAAATCAGGGAATGAGGCTGGTTTGTATCAAGGAAATTCACCAACTCTTCCCCAAATTACTTTGATTTTAATGAGACTGAAAAAAGTAATTACACATTGTAAGTCAAGTGTTAAAGATTCAAACCTGAAAAAGGCATATAGAGCTTTTATGGTTAGCTTTAAAAAGTAACTGTTGTCACAGCTTGTATGAAGAAAGGCTCTGGTCCTCAGATTCATTAGGCAAGCCACTTATCCTCTGTCTTCATGATGGAGGAAGAAACAGTACTGAAAAGAGCAATCTGGAAAAAGACTGCTGAGAGTCAGCAGGAGTTTCTGAACAAAGATATGTGCCTTTTACAGAATCACACAATCACAGAACTAACTAGGTTGGAAAAGACCTTTAAGATCATCTATTCCAGCCTATGACCTAACACCACCTCATCAACTAAACCATGGCACTGAGTGCCACATCCAGTCTTTTTTTTTAAACACTTCGAGGGACAATGATTCCACTACCCCCCTGGGCAGATGATTCCAGGGCCCAATCACTCTTTCAGTGAGGAATTTTTCCTGATGTTTAGCCTAAGCTTCCCCTGGCACAGCTTAAGACTGTGTCCTCTTGTTCTGTAGTCACCTCTTGGTGCAAGCTGAGACACAGTGCAGGTCATTAGGAGACCAGTGGAACCCTATGTCAGCCAAGAATTCAGAAATATAGAGATGGCACTTTCTGTGGAGAATGCCTTAATATCTTTGTAGAAAACTTAGTGAAAACAAACTCTCTTCCTTTAAAATGTACCCAAAGAGGTAAGACCACATACCTACCTAATACTCCCGTAGCAAGATTTCCTGCTCAGTGAACAGACACCACACTTGCTTGGAGAGCTCAAACCTCACAGTGTTTTCCTTTCACATCAGCTGGACCCAGGATGAGAATAGAGAGTTGGCAGGAACATCAGTTCCTCCCCTTATATTTATTACATGTGTCTTCACAAAGGGTTGTCTGGGATCACTGAATGTGAGCCTGTGCAAGTGGGTGGGAAGAAATGTGCCTCTGGAGAATTGTTCTCAAAAACACTCCAAGCTCAACATGATCAGCAGCACTGAGGGTCAGCATAGGGATTGAAGCACCAAACTGAGGATCCAGATGTAATATCATCACTGAACAGAGTCAGTATGAACCTCTCCCCATATAGAAATTGTACAGGACTCCAACCCATTGTGATACCAAGCCGCCAAGCACGGGATTATGCTACAGACTCAGGTTTAGTGAAAGCAACAGCTTTGAACCATCACCCAGGTGTTTCAGAGGAAGAATCTGAGGCAGAGTCACACCATAAAATCATTCTTATAAGCTAAGAAGTAATACACAGTTTAGATATATATGTATTTCATGAGGATTACTGAACTAGGTGCATAAAATTCCAGTTTGAGCCAGTTGTATAAATTACATTGACAGGATTATAATCAGAGTGTTAAACTATAGTATTTTTTAATACAAAGTGACTTCAAAGATGAAAATCAAAGAACAGTTGCTTTCATTCAGTACACAAAGAGATTATTTATGAAATGAAGAGATTATATTTTCACAAACAAAATTTCACACTCTAACGTTGGTGGTAGAAGAAGAGAATCAAAATGCAGTTCAGGCTGTGGACTTCAGAGCTGCTGTTGAGACTACAATATTAAGCATTCAGACCATGTCACACAGAGATCAGTATGCACAAATTGGTACCTGGGGACAGCTCAGGAAACATTAAAAAGTGTGTACATGTTTCGCAAGCAGGTCTTCCAGCATACAGCCCAAATTGAATCTAACTTTACAAAAGTGGAAATCTTGCAGTTGTTTAAAGGTAAATTATCTTCTGAGATGAGTTATTTTTTCACGGAGGACAGCTAATTTACTGAGATTTGACCTTCTGCTCCTTTACTGACACGTACTGAATGTGAGTCTAGCCCAAGGGTAATGAATGGTGTTTGAATGAGAGATGTTTTACACCAAATTGTGACAAGGGTAATAGCATGTCACTGAGACTACAACATATGTCAGGAAAAGGCTGAAATCATAATGGCTTCAGACCAATCATTATTTGCTGGTGGAAAAACTGCAACAGATTAATTCACCACATATCTAGTGTGAATGTGGTACAGCTTGATGTAATGTGAGCACAAGTAGTATGTCATTGTTCCCTAGTCTTACACATAAAGTCCAAATTGATATAGCAAGTTACATGTCAACTAATAACATATTACATCCTTTGAAGAACCACATTAAAATGCATTTTGCATTAGGTCTTTTCATCTTCTTATGAATAAAAAGAACATGACACTGATTGCGTATAGAAATCTTTACAAATTCCTGGCATATGGAATGAGCACTGAATCAAACCAAGGAATCCAGATGATTTGAATAGAAAGTGAACTTCCTTTATTATTTTTTTTCCTAAAGAAAGTGATGCAGGAGAGAAAATTATTTTTATTATTTTAAGTGTGATTTTGACTTTAAAAAAAATGAATTAGATTATTTCCCTGATGGTTGTCCTGTTCTCTCCTCAAGTCATCATGACTCAATAATGTAGGAAACAGGAATAATTGCCTTTTAATTTTTTTTGTTGTTGTTTAATACCTAGATATTGAGTTTAGCAAGAGAGTGAGAAAGCTAATTCAAGATAGTAAATAAAATAGGTTATCAAACTGGGGGAAGAAACCTAAACTGATACCTCCTAGAGCTGTGGTCCCAAAATATTTTGTAGTACTTTCCACATTGCATTTATACATCTAATTAAAGCAATTGTATGGATATATTGCTATGATTTTTGTTTTCTACTGAAAATGTAAAAATAATTATAAGCCTCTTAAGCTACCCAAGATGTTTCCAGCAGACATTTTCACTAAAGCTGATATATCTCTGACAGTTGGCATGTCACTTTTCTGTCCTGGCACACACATCTTTGTCCTAACTGGACTGGATCTTACCCTGGCATTTTTCCTTGCTGTACAATATGGAATAATAAAGATAAGTGTCAGAACACAGAAAACTCATATTTATATGCTAATCCTGTATCAACCTGCTTACCCTTAAAGGCCTTTAAACCCTGGGGTAACTCATTTGGGAGAGTTTATAGGATCAAATACTAACAGTCTGAATTTTTTTCAAAAGATATGCTGGTCCGTGACATCAAAAACAGAGATGTTAAATACTACACTTCCATTTTGTGCAGCGACTATTCCATAGGTTACTCCATAGTAGTCCAAGCAGCAGTTATAGAAGAGAAAGGCTAGAACTCCATTAAAACCTCATCTATAACAAGAGAAAGAAAGATGTGACAAACTGTGAAAAAGAGTTCCTTTACTGAACTGGAGAAAATCTGCAATCAAGATTTCTTGTTTTAAAGATCATTATCAGCATCAGCCAGCCATCAGGTGAATTAAAATTTGTCATGATTTAACACCAGCTGACAACTCAGCACCGTGCAGCCACTCACTCAAACACCCATCAGTGGGATGAGAGAATTAAAGCAGTAAAAGCAAAACAAAAATGTATCTGCACTATTGCAGATACTTCTAGGGATGGATGGAGAATGCTGCACACAACTACACAAAACAAGAACAAACCATGATTAGCTGGCATTTATTTTTTAACCATATGAAAACTCTCATCAATTCACTTTTGAAACAAAAGGAAACCCTAAGTCATAATTAGCCCTAGGTTTTCAGTTAGATTGTAGAGTTGTTTAAAATAGTAGTAAGAATTACAGAATTAATACTGAGATGTGAAACAATTAGAAAAAAAATTGTTATAAAGACTGAAAAACAGTTGACCAACACAAGTTTTATGTCCAGCAATGAGGTTCTTGTTTTAAATTAGCTAGCTCATCATGAGATGGCCTTGTATATAGCGCACATAAAGGTAAGAACTAGAGTGGTGCTGAGGTAATGGGATAAAAATGGCATTAGGATGTTGGATTACTCAAAAATCTTGTCTAAGAAGAGACTTCATCTTAGCACAATCATTGCTTCCCAGAAAATATCTTATTTTCTGCTCTGTTCTAAATCTTATAATGCCTGTAAAAAGTAACTTTTAAAGCCACCATTTTGATTTACTTGGCTTTGGAGAATCTTTTCTGAACTCGAAGATGATGATAGTTATTACAAGCATTTAAAGTAATACAGAAACTTTAAAGCTGGAAATGAACGGGAAAACAAGAAAAAGAGGATCTAGAATAACAGTGTCAGAATTAAAACAAGTAAGACTCTTTTTTTTTTTGCTTCTTTTAAATGCCTCTCCCAGAATCACAGCTTAATATCAGAATACATTTTCTAGTTAAACATTAATATATCATTTCATATAACTCAGAGCTTTCATCATCTAATTGCAAACTTCAGCCAGTTAGCCTAGAATAGAATTGGATAAATAAGCTCAAAACGATCCTTGAATACTCAGGATGAGAAAGAGGACTTCTTCTCTCAGTCATGAATCTGGATACTTGCTGGACCTAATTACCTTTGATTCTATTAGGCAGTTTGTTTAGAGTGCTTACGATGCAAAATCAGAGAAACTTGATTTGTGATTCAAATCAATTAATCAATTTATAACCATTTTATCTGGAACAAAATATGAAGAAATCAGACTCAAATATCTGTCTTAAAATAGTAATACAATCACAAAATAAAATACAGATAACAGGTTTTGTTGTTTTTACAATCACACACCGTCTGAAAGACAAAGAAAACAAAAGGTTGAAGCTGCTAATTCTGACAGCTCTTAATTAACAGCCAGCGCTCTACAGACTTCTCTGGGTATTCATGAATCTATACTGACTTACAAAAAGCCAAGATTAATCTTTTATTAAAACATAATATATGAGATGAACGTTCTTTAATTTTCTTTCAAATAGCCATCTTCGGCTCTGTTAACTCTATTGAATTCCTCTCTGTATCATCCAGGTCATATCTCATTTCCCATTTCCAAACATCCATCAAAGACTAAAAGGCTCTGGCCTATTTTACACATCTTTAATTATGTTATAAAGACTGACAAGACATAAAATTCAGTTTGTGAAATTATAAACAGAAAAGATTTTAATGTCAATATCAGGCATGGTAACGTAAATGACATCACAAAATCATTAAATCAGATTAGCAAGGATTTTTAAAGAAAGGAATGGCATTATATCCCAGCTACAAAGAAAATGTGAGGAAAAGAAAACATACACAAGGAATAAGCTGTACTCCACTTTAGGAGGAACCTTTCTGGAGCAGCTGTACAAGTTTCCTTGCTGCTCCGCCTTTTCCTTACTGTTTTAGCTTTTACTTTTATTTTACAATTTTGTCNAAGCTGTACTCCACTTTAGGAGGAACCTTTCTGGAGCAGCTGTACAAGTTTCCTTGCTGCTCTGCCTTTTCCTTTCTGTTTTAGCTTTTACTTTTGCTGTTTTACAATTTTGTTATGACAGGGGATGTCACAATTTAGACGACAGCATTTATTCACACCCAAAAATAGATTAATCTGGTTTACAGTGCATTGAAATCATACACAAAAATCATAAGTTCCTTTGAACTAAGGCAAAGAAAACTTAAACTTGAAAATGGCAAAGGACAAATATATTCTCTAGGAACAAAATTTACACTGAGATCTGGAGTATATTAATCAAATAAATAGCCTCAGTGCAACAAAAAGCTTTATTAAAAGATTGATGACAATAAGCAAGCGATCTATTTTGAATTTATCAGCTTTCTCTGATATTGAGTGGTTCTTAATAACTCTCCAGCAAAAACTTAACAAAATAAATTCTAGGGCTAATAAATTATTTTTTCTCTGTGCTACAATTATAAAACAATTCTGGAGCAGCATTCAGCTTAAAGATAAATTTTTATTATCACATAAACCCTAATGTAAATTTCACATATACATATAAATTTTAATGCCTTAAAATGTTGTTTGAATAATAAAGCATTAGTTAAACTTCTAATGTTTTGATAATAGGCACTGACCATGAATATTTTTCTTCTTGTCATGTCTGTATATTACAAATCTTTAATACACCTTGACTCACAAGGATAAGAAACTAAGCATTTCCATTTCCTTTGCTACTTAGCAGTATCCAAACAACATAAAGTTTGCACAGAACTCAGTGTTCTTGAATCGTCTCATAAGCATCTGGGGAAGGGCAACAAGGTCAATGAAGTGTTTTGAACAAGAATCCTGTGAAGTGTCTGAGGGAGCTGGGGTTGTTCAGCCTGGAGGTGAGGACAGCGGGGGCAGACGTTATTGCTCTCTACAACTACCTGAAAGGAATATTGTATTATATCAGACAAATATTTGTCTAAGTACTCTAATTTCCCTGTTTCTATGTGCAATATGTCTTTTCCTTAGCCTTCCTCCGGTAACTTCTACTGGCTGCCTTGGTTCACAAACTCTACACAGTCATCAGAAACATGGTGGTTGACTCACAACAGGAGTTCTGCAGCAGCTTCTGAACAAAGTGTTCAGAAGGGATAAGCAAGGACAAAGAGGCAGTGGGGTAACCTGTATGTGTGGGAGCATTTTGACTCTTCAAAGTTTAGCGAGGGTGATGACACTGTAAAGAGTTTATGTATAAGAATAAGGGTAAAGGCTAACAAGACATATGCGTTCATCAAGGATATGGCTGGAAGAACTGTCATGATCACAATCTCAAAGGGCTATGGTGAATGGATTTAAATCTTGTTGGCAGCCTGACTTCCGATTACACTTTAATCTCCACTATTTCTATTGCTTATGACAGTGGTCATATTCTCACTTTATTTTTCTTGGGTCAGCCGTCTGTTTACCAGAAAAGAATAAGGATGCCTTTGGGAAAGGAGTGTTATTAGATCAGTTTTTTCCCCTTCTCATAGAAAATAAATAACTGTATTTATTGCTACAATGTACAGCAGAGGACAGGGAGGAAAGGATATTAAAAATATCTTTTATTGAGGTTTGCTTTGAAACAACTATGTTTTTACTTTCTGCATCACCTCACCTTTGTGATTATCAATGGATATGAAAACAGGACCAGCCATTAGACAGAAATTAGGAGATGAAAGCATATAGAAAACTTCTTGATCTGCCTATAAAACTGAAAATATTTAGGGGGGCTGACAAAAAGGGGACCTGATTTCTCCACTGTTTCATGTGCAATATTCTGAGCACATACGAAAAGTATCTTGTTTCTCTTATCTAATATTAACCTGACTTGTTGAGAGCGAGAGTATATTCTTTATTAAACAAAAAGAAAGTGAGAGTGGAAAGGAATAAAGGTCTTAACATAAAATTTAAGTTGAATTCATTGAAATTTTAGTGTATATCAAGAATATTGAAGATGAATGACAAATCAATTCACTGTGTCTATACTCTTAATCCAAGACCCTGAACTGAATAGCTTCTCAAAAGGAGTTCCTCATGTTGTAAGGAAACAGCTCGTGTTAAAGAACACTCTTAGTTTTTGTATTTTAAAGCTGATTGCTGTCATAGAACTTTATGAAATACAATTAAAAATACCAAAGCAATGATCTTGAAATTAAAAATGCAGTTGACACATGGGGGATCAAAACACCTTATGGAGTCAAGTAGATTTTGACTGTTTCAATTCAGATAATTTTCTTTGAACCTAAAATTTCCATTTCTCAAGAATTTTGGCTTAAGCTCCAAGCCTGAGTGTCACTAAAGACAGTTGCCTTGAAAAGCAGTGAATCTGGACTCATTAAAAATTGTGCCTATTTTCAGTAAAAATGTTTAATTGATTTTCTTAAGGAATTAATGTTTATTATTTCATGTTCCGCTATGTCATTACTGAGGAGAAAAAAAGTGTGATAGATCACTGTAGACTAGCAAATCAAGGGCAATTTATACTCTTGAGATTCTAAGACAAATTTCTGTGTATATCTCTGAGTTTCTAGGACAATTTTCCACATTTTGATTTTTCACATTCCTCTTTGTGAAAAATTTTTCACCAAGAGAGAAAATTCACTGGGGGAAGGGGAAAATCATGCATTTTGGCCGAATATTTAAAGTCTAAATAAAAAATTTACCTTCAGAATTACTGCTTTTAACTTTCTGTACCTGTATGTGCTAGTGATGGGCCTTTACCTGTAGCAGTTTGTTTTAGGGAACTAATGAAATTGGTTCAGAACCACAAATCTTTTTTTTTTATTGTGTCAGCAACAAATGTACTAATGGAATTTCACTGCCCTGAGATTAAAATCTAAAAAATATAGCGCACTCCTCATTTTTTAAACATGCCACTTGGTTCAGACTCCAGCATTTACAGTAGATGTAACAGCAGATATCATTAAAATGTTCAGCAGGAAGAATTCAACCACACACATTTCTGCATAAGAAGAAGCCTGAGAAAGTCCTAATCCTGTTATGTCACTGTCCTGATGTGCCCCAGGATGCTTGTTTGTGAGTGAATGCATTTTCTGTACAATTTCTTAGATAGCACCTGCATACTCAAAGCACATATAAGTGTTATAGCTCCACGAACATTTATTCTGAAGGGTTACCAAAGCTGATTGCAATGATTTTAATATATTTCTGAATCTACTTAAGAATTCCAGTGCTCCATGTAATCCGCATTAGTCCTTCAGCCTTTCAAGTGCTCCATTCCCCTTACTAGCCCTCCTCTGAACTCACCAGTTTGTCATTATCTCCCTTGAGCTGTGAGCCCTAAGCTAGACACAGGACTCCCACAGACCTCCTCCTGTATGCTGAAAAGAGATGAACAATCGCTTTCCTGGAGCTTTTGCTTTTCTTGGATGCAGCCCAGTATGCAGCCAGAATTCCTCTCCCAAGAGACTGAATATATTAGATGTTTTCAAGGTATTGGAGTACTGCCCTGGACATCACGACTTCTGAAAGATGACAATGGCCTTTAAATGACAGCAGCCAGCTCATCTTTGAACGCATCATCTGTATACATGCAGTTTACTGAATTAATCTCCAATGCAACCCTCCTTGATGAAAAGAAACTTATAAAATGGATTGCTTATATTAGCAGGTCTTTGTGATCTTACAGCATCTTTTCATTGACTCGAGTGGTTTGCAAGATGCATTAGTAGAATTTGTGAGCTTTTCAAAAGAGACACTCAGATGGCCACAAAAAAGTGCTAGGCAGGGCTTTTCCTAAGAAATTCTTTTGACTATCATCACAGAAAGTAATGGTTTTATTCTACTAAAAAACTGGAAAATCTTTTTTGTCTTGTTTAGGCCAGCAAGAAATAAATTTGACATTGTTTCTTACCGGTTTGCTCCAGAACAGAAAAAAAATTGTTTTGCTGCTGTGAGCAGGTAATGCTGTTGCCCTTTTATTTGACAGCCCCTGCCTGTACTGCATTCCTGTAGACATCAGTTTGTTTTATTCTTCTGTTTGAGAGAGATTAAAATCTTTTGTCTTACCTATAAACAGAATCTCTCAACATATACTATTAAGAGCAAAGAAATCAAACTTTTTAAAGACAAAAATAGGCATTCCAGAATTCTCTAGGTAATTTCAAGCTTGAATCTGAAGATGAGAGCCTCAAACACTAAATTAAAGAGACAAACCCAGGCAGGATTTTTTCATTTGTTCCTGTTTATATTGCTCTTTCTTAATTAGCTGAATATATATTAACAAATGTGAAAGTGAACTGCTGGCCTGCTAGACCTTCATACCTCCTGTGGCAGATGGAAATTGGGAATCTTGGTTCCAGTGAATGTTTCATATTTTTTTGTAAAGATAAATAAAGGAGCAGGGAAGAATGAATGCATCGCTATTGTATCTTGTTTGAGCCAGTTCCTTACAAAGCTGGAAACCAAATTCAGTCCTAAGTCAGGACAAGCAATTAAAGACAGTTTAGGTTTCGATGTTAAGTCATTAAGATTATAGTAGACCTTCATTTTCCTGGGAAAATTCTAAAATCTCTTTCCTCCAATCTTCCCTCCTCCAAAATTTAGGAGGGCTTGTATGGTAAATTTTGCTTTAGTCTAATTTTGATTCATTATTATTATTATTACTATTACTTCATAAAGGAATAAATAATCAATACTGCATCAATTTCTTTGAAGATTTTAGATCTTCAGGAAAAAAAATTATTTAAACTCTGCAGCTGTAGTTCCTTATTCTAATTGTCTACAGATTTTTGAAGTTGCAGCCAATGAAGCTTTTTCTTCATGGAGAGCAAATAAAAAGATTATTAAGAAGGGAAGTTTCATCTGAGTCTGCACAACTCCCCTTTCATGGCCCTTGAAAATGTAGAAGCAAGTGTTTAAAAGGCCTGTCTTGTTTCTTAACTTCTGTATAAGAAAGAACATTGCAACCTCAGGCTGACCCTAGTATTTTCTATTTAAGCTGCTGGAACAAATGAAAATATTAAAACTGTAACAGTAAGAAACTCACAGGGAGGACAAAACAGAGTAAGAAGAAGAGGGAAAGGCCTCATGAAAAGAGGAAATAAAGAATGAGGCAAATGCCCCCAAAGTGAGAATTGTAGAGGAGGCACTCTCTGTGTGTTTGACTTCTGCTGCAAAAGGATCTACTGAGACAAATAAAGGTACCTATTGCTTGGGATTTTAGACAATTGTCCCTGAGTATTTTATGTGGCTTCTTTAGTCCTTTTACAGTTATTGGAAACTTTATTTCTAAGTTTAAATAAGATTAAAATGATGTCATGAAATTCAAGGAGTCTGACAGGTAAGAGGAAAAGAATAGAAACAGTTCTGCCAATAACATATCAGATATTTTATCAAAGCATTTGGAAGTAATTGGATGTAGAAAATCTGTAAAGTAAAAAAAAAAAGTTTTGCCAGAGCAATCATTAATTTACCTGGTTGTTACAATGCATTCTATCTTAAAGCATTTACAGATGTTAATATTTTGCTTGCCTAAAAATATTGCATTACAATGCTACTGTCATTTCAAGCTCTTAAGTATAGTTCAGGCAAAAATTTTAGATGGTTGTAGAGCTTCACAGTCCTTCTATCCTTGAGAAAGATAACCAAATAAACAAGTTAACCCATAAAATATACCTTTTGATATCTTTGAAAGCACTTACACAAGTCTTAAATAATTAATATTTCCAAGATAACCTAAGCTGTGATTACCATTTTTCTGATGGCAAATATAACACAAATAAAGCACAGGAAAGTGAGACAATGTCATATTCAAGATTATGATATTGATGTTCCTTCTGGTTTATAACGTGATGTTGCCAATTTGTTCTATTTCTCTGATTCTTTGCCTTGACTAGCTAAGGTTGAAGTGTCTCAGAAAGTCTTTGAGGGTAAAGAGGATGTTCTGATAAATGCCATTGTCACTTAATGGTGAAAAGGAAAATATATCACCTGCACAGTATATGCACCACAAGGAAGCCTCTGAGCCTCTTACATGAACACGGCTCAAATACGCGCAGTAAATCTACCATGACAGGATACACAATTTGTCATTTGTACGAGCATTGCTCATGCAGTGCACAGAACAAATACATGGGGTTTTTTTCCCCTCAGAAAATCCTGAATAGAAACAAGAGGCCACTATGAAAATGAAAATTCTAGCTAGCTGGAATCTAATGAGAAACAACGAATGTTCCATCAGTTTTTAAAAACTGCCTCTATTAATTCATGAGCTCTCTGATACTCTCAGGTACCTGTCCATGCAACAAAAATTAGGTTAATGAGTGGAACTAAATCTGATAATACAGTTATTTAAAAGACTATTATTTGTTTAAGAAGCAAAGTTAAATCAGTTTGGGGTTTTTTATGGACTTACTACATTAACCATGTAAAAAAATCCATTCTTCCCTTATATTTCAGTTTGAAAGGAAATGTTTCATTAATAATGGAGAAATCTCAGAATACTTTCACTGCACAACTCATTTGCCTTGAGGGAAACTCTGAATATTGGACTATTTGAGGGAAGCCTGAATATTGAACTAAGCTAGTAAATCTCAAAACTGGTGAAGATCAGTGAACAAATTCATCAACTCCCACCTACTCTCATGATGCTAGGACCTAGTAGCCTGCACAGGTAAGCATGATTTAAAGTAGATTTCTCTTTCAATGCTAATATAAAGAGGTTAAGAGATAGATAGATAGATAGATAGATAGATAGATAGATAGATGATAGATAGATATTTGCAATACAGATATAGATAGATACAGATGATATAGATAGNTAGATATAGATTAGATATAGATATAGATAGATATAGATATAGATATAGGTATAGATGATATAGATACATAGATATAGATAGATATAGATGATAGATAGAGATAGAGATAGAGATAGAGATAGAGATGATAGAGATAGAGATAGAGATAGAGATAGAGATAGAGATAGAGATAGAGATAGAGATAGATGGTATAGATATAGATTAGGTATATAACGACAGTAGTTGATTCACAGCAGCAAAACTCTTACTATTTGCATGCATACACTGTAGATATTGTTTATATAAAAGCTGTTTCTTAATGATTATTCTTTCTGATTCCCCAGGATACCAGTCATAAGAGGTCCTAACTAAAGGGAAAAAGCCACAAAACCATAAACTGCCCCAAACAAAACAAAATCATTACATCCTCTCTAGTTAGGCTAGATATTCATGATAATCTCAGTTGCCTAGCAGTAAGCAAATTAATGAAAAAATAATAGCTGTTTTAGATTAAACAGCAGGCTATTAAAAAAATAGAGATAGAAGTATTAAATAATGCCATAAATCTTTTGCAGACCTTTAAAGATATACTCAATTAGAGTTACATTTAGATATAGCAGAGACACTCATAAGCAGGTGTCTGCTAACAATTGGCACCCAGCAGCATCTCAGCTGTCACATATGTTTATATCTCTTAGCCATATTCCTTTTTCATATATTTGGAAAATTGCTAAAATAAACTATCAGCTATTAAGTCTCATGCTATGAAAATAAGGACATAGCCTTCTAATGACATATAAGCCTTTGTTACTGACCCCTATATCACGGCTATCTTCACAACCCTGCAGAATAAACACAGAAATAAAACAGCCTATTAGAGAAAAGAAATTATCTAACTGTAGAAGCATTCATCTCAGACAGGCTGAGACAGCTGGGATTATTCGGCTTGGAGAAGAGAAGGTTCTAGGGAGACCTTAGGAAAGCCTTCAGTTCCTAAAAACTACAAGAGCATGTAGTGATAGGACAAGTGATAATGGCTTTAAACTGAAAGAGGGCAGATTTGTGTTAGATATTAGGAACAAATATTTACTGTGAGTGTGAAGGGGCACAGGTTGTTCAGACAAGTTGTGGGTGCCCCATGCCTGGAAGTGCTCAAGGCTAGGCTGGATAGGTCTTTGAATAACCTGGTCTAGAGGAAGGTGCCCCTGCCAGTGTCAGGGGGGGTTGTATCTAGACAATCTTTAGCAACCCCTCCAATCCAGGCCATTCTATTATTCCATTATTCTATGATTCATCTGCTAAGTCCAAGAAGGGACTAAATTCCTATAGCAGTGTCAGTAACCAATGCTGAGATTGGTTGCTGTTGAGGATTTAATGGTTTGTGTCAATGTGTTAGTGAAAAAAGAACTCAAATACTTTTCATTTTATTATTATCTCATATGGGAATTTGTATACACCCTTACCTAACTGGATATTGGGCCATCCTCTATAATTTCTTTTTAATTTCACATCAGTCTAGAGGAACTCACAGAAATTCCTTATTTTTGGGGCACAGCAAGCTTTGTAAAGGATAAGAATTGATGTTGTTGTCATGCCAATCAAAGATTAAAGCTTTTTTGAATGAGTACTCAAATCAAGCTGATACTAAATGTCACTTCTTTTCTACCCCATGGCTGAAAGTGCTATAAATTTTAAGTACAGTTATCAGGAAAAAAGGCTGTGTGCATTTTGGAAGAACCACTTAAAAATTGAAAAAGAATAGAAACCAAAAGCAGCAGAAATCAATAATTTTAATTTTATTATGAAAAATAAAATTATTAGAATAAAAAATGCAGTAATTATAATACATAGGGATAAGAAATTACCTTATTGCACAAAGTATAATATTCACTAACTTGTTCCAGAGAATATAAGTGCTCTGTGACAAAATTCTGATTTCATCTAAGGGTGTCTCAGGAAAAATTTAATAATAAAAAACCAACCAACCAAACAAAACAACAATAACAACAAACAACAGTGACAAAACAGGAGTTAAGGAATAGATCATTATCTGACAGATATGTCACTTAATACTAGTAACAGTTTTGTCTTTGAAGCTTTTATTTCCCTGGATAAAATAGAATAAAGATAGATCATTATGCTTTACAGATGTGCGTATTTACCAATACTGCAAAAGCATATTATACAGAGTAAGAATGTATTTAAATATTTGTTCAAGATAATTGCCAAAAGCTCTCTAACTAGAACCGGAGTACAATACCTCTGCAGATACCTTGGACACCTTGGTCTGGACATAAATTTGAGCTAGGAATAAGGACATAAACATTTTGGTTAAGCAGTTTTAGGAAAAGAAGATAGGGAGGATTATATACATTCATTTTTTCAATCAATCTTATCTTGAAAATCTGCCTGCAAATACCATCCCACCTGAGGCAGAAGGCAGAATTATCTTGTAAAGAGGCAGAAACTGAGTTCTATTGGGTCAAAACCACCCTGAGACTTAGTTCTGTGACCCAGTTACATTGAAAGCAATTCATTTATTCACACTAGAATCTTTGAAATCTAATAAAAATATGCACATCCACAAGCCAGTTAATGTAACATATGTCCTCTCTATTGACTATGAAGGGGTAGACTGTAATTAGCACATAGGCTTGTAACATTTAAAAATCTTACTTAGGCAAAGGGATCTCTTCAACCATTTCTGTGACACACAGTCATAGAAAACAGAGAAAATTACTTTAAACTGAATCAGATAAAGTGTGTGGCATTTACCAAGCTGGGATTCTACTGGATTTTATTTAAGGAGCAACTAACTCTAGCACTTATTTATATATATATATATATAAGTAGGTTATGTTATGAAAGAGAGCATGTGCAACATATAATGCATATATAAAACACTAAACGTGTACATACACGCACAACGTGGAAGCACAGACAAAAATTAAGCAATTTTTTGAGAAGGCTGAGTAAAAGGAAATATTATTAAATATTTCATATTATTATTGTTAAATATTTTCCATCCAAATCTTCTATGAACGTTTACAGCTGTTAGACAGAAAAGAAACAAGAGATACCAAATGCAGAAATCCAAAATCTCTGATTTATGTGTCATGCTAGTAAAGTATTCATGCAGTGCACTGTTATATACACATTTAGAAATAAAGCATAGTTACTTGAGCCAAACAAAAAGATGTTGAAACCCCAGAACATAAATCTGAATTTTAAAGACTGTCAAGTTAAATCTATTAAGTTAACATTGGACAAAGAAGGAAATAACTCATTTTTCAAAGAAACTTTGCATATATAAACACAAGAAAAATTTAAATTAGCATAGAAAATTTCTTTGTTTCATGATTAACTTCTCTTTACTGTTACTATTACTTAATTTAAATTTTGTGCTATACATGGCACTTACATAACAGCTCAAGGGATTTGTATTTAAAGTTTCATTGCTTTGAACTCTTTTTAGTAATAAAGGATTTTAGCATGGTTTTTAATGTCCATAGATAATGAAATTCTAAACACCTCTGCTAAGCTGGAGATGCAAATTGAGGCAATGAACCCAGTCCTGCACTTAAACCATGCTGAAAAGTGTAAGGGACTCTGACATGCAAATGAACCTAGTCACCACTCCTAGGTCCAAGTAGAGACTTGGAATAAATCAACAGGTTTTATTTTGAATACGTCCATGTTTTCAGATCAAACCAGAGATACTTGAGTCATTAAAGTAGATATGAGTCAGAAGGTATCTGAAGGTATCAGAAGTATCTCATGGATACTTTCTTAAAAATTNGTTTTCAGATCAAACCAGAGATACCTGAGTCATTAAAGTAGATATGACTCAGAAGGTAGTTTCTCTCATGGATACTCTCCTAAAAATGTTTTCAAATTTATTTTGCTTGTGACATAACAGATAAGCATATTGTATGAGACTAGTTTAGGAAAACTGATCATAAAAGAAGCAAGAAAAGCAAAAGTTGTATATGAAAACTGAGACTATCAATTCAAATTATGACTGTAATAATAATGCAAAGGTAAATCATTCTTTCTGATTCAATTGGTTATAACTATTATACACAATTTCCGAGAATCTCTGCCAGAAGAATGGGAATAACAAAGTGAATCTGTGTTCTCATCTGGGCACTCAAGTGCTTGTGAGAAGTGTTGAAAATATCCCCTTGGTCTTAATGCTCTGTTAGCTTATCTTAATTGCTCTTTATTTGGCCAGGCTCAGCAACTGGCAAAGTGAATTCATGTCACAAAGGACTGTGTTCAGTGAACAGCACTCTAATACCTGATTATGAACTTCATCTTATCTAACTGTAACTGCTTAAAAAATCAGTGTCTAGGGTAAAGCAGATATTGAGGCCTCTTTGGAGACAACGCAGAGCAACAAGCACTCCTGGAACCTAATAGAGCCCAAAACAAGATAAGTTTAAGACTCTTACCTCTCCTTGTTATTCAAAATAGAGCATTAAGAACTAACTTAGACACCTACCTTATGCATGGCAAAGGTTGGATGAGATTAATCACCCTGTTATGGAGAAATAGTTTTCAGAGAACATCTGGCAGTACAGCTTCCTTCTCTTTTTCAATTATGTGGAATATTTCTGCTACAAACTGTCAGATAGCATGCCTGTGGGCAACTGAGTAAACTGATATTATGAAAGGGCTGAATATATTTAGCTATCTTTGAGTGAAATTTAGTAGTATTTAGAAATAAAGAGAGAGAGAGAGAGCAGAAAATAAGAACTGATGGATAAGAAAATTTAATGTCCTTAAGATCAATTGTGATTCAAGGACAACAATGTGAGAACATCTGTTCTGGGCAGTTTCAGAAAAAGACGTGTTAGAAGAGACATTTCCCTTTGTGAGTTATACGGGTTTGTTTCATCCCTTCAGCTCTTAAACTCTGCAGCAAAGTTCTCCATTTTGTCCATCTGCATTTGTACAATGCAAACTTCACCAAACATTGTAGACACTATAGGGCACACTAACACTAGTCCTCAGAATAATCAGAAGACCACTGATGCAGAAGAAAAGTGTACTGCGTTGGCAATAATTCATGCCTGTGTAATGTATATAAAATGCTACATTGGAGATGATTGCACTCTGCTGGACTGCATAATAGTTATACAACATCCAAGTCAAAAGGGAGTATGAGGACTTCTGATGCAATCACTGTCACATCAAACTTGTCTTACATGAGTTGCCATTTAAAACATCATGGCCATGATTAGGCTGTGGGTAAATCTTCACTATGGATGTACAAATGCTGTTCCACAGAGTTATCAATTTTTGTCCTTTTACTGTGAGTCTTATGATTCCAGAGCCGAAAAGTCCAATAAAATATTGATAAAATGTACTTTGAAGAAAAGACAAATTAAAAATATTATCTTTCAGCTGACTGCATTTTCATTTTTATTTCAGCCATATTTATGATTTTGAAATAATTTAAATTTTTTTCCAGAATATTTCACATCTATAATTTTGACGTCAGTACCTGTTTCAGTTTTATTTGCTTGTTTTTCAAAAAGGAACCTGACCCATCCTGGACTGTCAAATGCTAGAATTCAAGATCCTAGCTACAGGACCATTCAGCAGATATTAAAGCAATATGTTATTTCCAACTCAAATAAATAAGCTGGTCACCAAAGAACAGCTTTCTTTGTTTATTAAAAAAAAAAAAAAAATCCTAGTAGGCAAAAACTCTGATATCAAGGTAAAAAACATTTGTTCACACTGGTTAATGCCTGTTTTAGACTAACATGCTGTGGGTAGACCAAAATAAAAGACAGGGTCATTTGTGGCTTAGCTCAAAGTGTTTCCCAAAGGGAANAAAAAAAAAAAAAAAATCCTAGTAGGCAAAAACTCTGATATCAAGGTAAAAAACATTTGTTCACACTGGTTAATGCCTGTTTTAGACTAACAACATGCTGTGGGTAGACCAAAATAAAAGACAGGGTCATTTGTGGCTTAGCTCAAAGTGTTTCCCAAAGGGAAACTGTAGCTTCTCTACACAGTGGGAAATGTCATCTGAGGAGAGCACACTGTTCAAATGGTTAAGAACAGTATTGGATTTGCATATCCAAAGCCCTACACATCCAAACCCAAAGATCACCGCTGCAAGCAAATGTGTGCAACCACAGAACTGCTGCCCCTCCTTAAACTAGAATGAACTGATTCTCAGGTAACCAGAAAGACAAAGTGAGCGTCTCATGTCTCTAAATCATTGCAGGAGTAAAGTGAACAGTCAGATGCATGTACTATTTTTTCCTGCTGTTTCAAACTCAGACTAATTATCCGGGCAAAGAGAAAATTTTTTTGAAAAGATGTCTGCTCCACAAGGATATGGCTCACATAAATATCATCTTACTGCTCTCTGTGCTTCCCTGTCTTCTCCCCGCCACCTCCCAGCCTCCCATTTCAGGCATCTGAGAATGCTTCAGGGAGTTTTGCTGACAACTTGGGGACATACAAACAAGGAAATAGTGTAGCTCAGATATTTTTTATTTCATAATCTGCAAAAAACATTTTAGCTCATGACCTGCAAGAAACACAAAGTACCAGAACCTCAGCTTCTTAAGATGAACTGAAGAGGTGAAAAAAAAACATTTAAAATCTGATTTTTCCCTATTATAAATGGAGGTAAATAAGATAAAAATAGCCATTACACTTTAAATGTCTACCTTTTTCAATATATGATAGTAAGAAAGCAAAAATTTTTCAACTCTTACTGAAACATGTAATGCCCACATTGCAGTTAAAATCATCATGTTCTCTTTTTTCTTTTCTCCTTATTCTGCACTCACACCTTGGAAATAACATTGATCAATTAAACATTGCAGTATACTTTGAAGGCTGTGGTAAGTGTCCCTCTGAATTAAGCGCCTGTGGTTCTTTAAAGATAAACATTACTCTAAAATAGTATAAAAAAAACCCCAATGGATAAATCTGAAAGCATGTTTTCTGGCTTGAGATGACAGAACTCCCTTTCTACTTCAAGCAGTAAGCACGAACCCAGCAGACAGAGATCTGAATCCTTGTTTTGCTATCTACTTCTCCATAAATGAATTTGTTAAGTGGTATTTATACCTGCTTACTCTGGAGATATTAGCTGAGCATGTTTCTATTAAAAATACTGTAATCAGGGTAGGTATCATTAGAACAGACACTAGAGAAGAGCCAGCTGAAGGCTGAAAGGTACTTAGGATAGGTTGGTGTTAAGAAAGTTCCCTTTTACAAGTTTTACTTTTACAACATTTTGCTTTCTGCTACTATTTCTAAAAGCTGTTATGCAAATAACATGTCTCTGATGCTTGTCCTCAGTGATCATTGCATTAGTCCAAAGCACACGCTTTAAAATTCAACAGCAGCTCTTCCAGACTACAGCAGCAGGGTATCTTTCAAATGAATCCAGCAGTGGCAAAGCTGCAGTGCTTAAGTTCAAGGCAGGTACCAAGTCTAAAAGCAATTTCACAGATGAAAGACAAGTTATCAACAGCATTACAGCCACGCCGGCATATTTTATTTGGAAATTATCTACCATATTTTATAGAATAACGGTAAAGTGGAAACCTACAAGGCCCTCTGCCTCTGCAACTAACTTCACACGTGGCTACTGAGAGCCATCAAATCATGCCCTGTAGCTTCGTCATGACAAAGTGAATGACAATGACTCTTCACTGTGCTTTCTTGTTCTGAGGTGATTGACAAAGTGACTAACTCCTGCTTCAAATCATGTGGGAGATGTGTGTTATTCTCCAGAGCATCTATAAGAAAGTTACTGTTGTTAAGTACATCTTCAAAATACATGACTTGCTTACTGAGTTTGTGTGCAACTCAGGCAAACATTTTCATTAACTTTTCAGTTCTTCTTCCAAGCTCTAGAGGAAACATGCCCCAGCTTTTGTGGTTCAAGATTTGTATTTCTAGTAGCAACAGGAGACAAGCAATACAATATCTGGGTCCAGTAGCCAGTGTCATAACCACTTGACTGGGTTTCTTATCCTTCTTTCTACTCAAGCTGAAATGCAGATAGTGACATGAAGAATTGGCGTTACTTTCTGTGTTGGCTTAATTTTGTCTAAGTTAAAGCTTCATGCAAAATCTGTGGAAAATACTGGTCTTTGTTGTTACACTTAAAGCACATTTAGACCAGTACGACATAGAGCGTCATAGAGTGTCTTATACAAAATTTCAGGTAGGAGAAATAGTTGCAAATTGAAGAACTCTTCCTTGATATTTATTCACCAATGCTACTTTTGCTACAGTAGGGAAAAAAAAAATATTGTGCACTTACATGCAAAAGATGGAATTCTTCAATTTGCAAACACAGTTATGAGGTTTCTGAGGGAACAGCATTGATATCAGTTATTGTGTGACTATGTTTGTAAGGTAGGAAAAACTGAATAAGTAAAATAAGACATTAAGCAAATGATCAATGCAGTAAACTTCATTGAAATTGGAAAAGCAAACAATAACTGCTGAAGAGTACAGTCCAGCTTATGTATTTAACTGATGACCTCTGAATGAACAATGATGGTCTTAAAGGTACTCATTAAAAATATCTGATATTTCCTATTAAAGTTAATAATGTTCTCAGATTCCTGCCTCTGAGACCAGGAGAAAAGGTTATCTAGGTGCAACAAAATGCATTTAAAAAGTGGTTTCTATGCCATAAAATCCCTTTTCCAGGAGAAAAAAAACCCCAAACCTCCCAAGTTCTTCCATAACTATAACATAAAAAATGTAAAAGTAATACAAAATCAATCTGCTTGCTTAGTGTGAAAAGAATACTTATCTCTGCATTTCTATTTTATCAAGTCACATTGATATATACTCAATATATGACTAAATTATAAAATGTTAAGAAAGCTCATTAGGTCAGCAGTCACTCATGAAACTGCCCACCCTCTCATTCAGCTTTGAATCACTCCTCCCCACAAATAAAGGGTTACAAAATGCATCACTGGACTTGCAAAAATGGACTTCTGATAGAAACTTTTTATGATGGCTGCACTAAATATGTCTCTTATTACTTCTAACATGTCCATTTTACTCTCTCTGTTTCTCGTTTAGTTTTTCCTTGGCTTTTTGTCTTCCTTGTGCTTTCTTTATATTTTTTAACTAAAAGATTCCATCAAAGTGGTTCAGTCCTCCCTTTAAAGGCATTTTCTGCACTTTAACTTATTATTGAAATGATATTAACTCTTGTCACAAAGCATCAACATCATCTATTAAGAGAAAAACACCATGCAGAGGTTGCTAATTTTGTGTTGAGAATTAGTAACGTTTGTAATAGAAATGAAAAAAGAATAAGAAAAAGAATCTTAAACACACACATGTAATCAAGTAGGGAACAAAATGGAATTAAAAGGCCCTGAAAGCCCAAAGCTTCATGAATAAGTAAGTATTTCTACTCTAACCTTGGGTTGTTTGCACTAAGTGTAAACACTGTTTTCTAAACTTTTTATGAAATTCACAAACTTCGTAAAACAAAGCTGTTTAATTAGTAATAGCTTCACACAGTGAACTGTCAAGTAATGTACCTAAGAACCAGAATTTTCAGCTTACACAGCAACATAAACCACTCTGCTTTGTCTTTGAAAGGCAGAGCACTAATAGGTATTCAGGGGCACTCTGCCCAGGAGGAATTTTTACAGTCAGGCAGCCATTATACAGGAATGCACAACAGTAATTTGAAAGGGTAAACTTGTTTTCCCAATGCTCGACTCGACTTTTCTAGTTGCTATGAGAAAGCCATAGTTTGTTAGATGTCTGGGGTTGAGATTTGTTTTTATTCTGAGGATTCTAAAATAAGGAAGACCTTAATGCTGAAATAAAGTGTTCCTCACCATCTTTCTTTTGTTCAGTAATGAACAAAATCCAGATTATTGTGTTCAAGTATTTTAAATTAATTGTTTAAGCTGCAATAATTAAGTCTGTTTGAAACCAAACTAACTCTTAAACAGCATAGAATGAAGAAAGATAATTATTAATTTCCTTCTATGATGTTCAGAAATTTGGATTCAAATCCCAAGGATTCAAATCCCGTGTGATTTTCACTTCAGGCTTGCTTTGAAAACCAGACTACTTTATTTAATACATTTTCTTTATATGCAATGTATTTTAAAATTAATTTTCAGTTTGTTTAGGAGGAGGAGGAGGGGGTTTGCCTTTTTTTTTTCTCCAAAGGGGAACATTTCTGAGCAGTATCCAAACAAATCTGTAATAAACACCATATCAAAAAATTGAACTTTATATTTCTTTAACAAAATTCTATTTCTTTAACAAAATTCATAATGCTACCTGAAAGAGTCATACATCAGTCTCACTCTGCAGATGATGAAATGGTCTCTGAAAACAGAAGACACCAATGTAAATAACTGGAAACCTTTATGTGACCTGCAGTAGCTTTACTCATGTCAATAATTAAATCAATATGTGATTTCATTTCAAGGAAGAACTTAATATGCAGTCTTCTATCTACTCCTGATCCTAACTGTGGTTAACTGCTTGTGGCAGTGCTGTTTCTGAAGTAATTCTACAGCATTGTTCACTATTTAAGCTCCCAAAATCAAATTGGGAACCTCTATTTCACAATGAGCCTTTTTTTTATTCACAGTTCAAAGATTAATTTTTTCTGCTGTTTGGTCTCCTAAAACCATCTAATTTACTATTTTTTTTCTTTCTTCTCCATTCTCTGTTAATTTTGTTCTTATCATTTTAATATGATTTTGTTCTCTATCAAAGAATTGCCACTGCAGCTTACGTGATGATCAAATGGACTGGATGATCTAATTCATCTTTCACCTTAACATCTTTCCTTACTTTAAAGCACAAATCACATCTTCACTCATAAATATGTTCAGACCTACAGCCAGAGGTTATAGAATTAGCCCAGGAGATATGAAGTTCCTTCATGTGTTTCTCAGCAATTTTTTTTTTCTTTCTGAAAGGTTTCTGTCTGCTACCAGCAATTTAGTGAGAAACTGAGACATGAAAATAACCTCCTATCTTGTTTATTCAGGAACAACACTGAGCAAAAACTCTAAGCAGACTGTACATGGAAAAAAAAAAGACTTTTTAGACAGGCTATTTCTGCAGGGAAGAAACTCTTAATGAAAGGTGTGATTACATGCATTTTCTCACATTGCACACTGGAGTCTTAGATATATAGGATTTTTTTCACCATAAAACCCAAACTAGATAATATAATTGGTCTAAAATGACAAGCTCCTGTCTAGAGATAAGAAGGATTGGTTCTGTTCTCAGTTCTGCCTCAGACTGTATCTTACTTTCTTCCCTGTATGAATTGATGAGAGTGTTTAAACTTTTTCATAGTTCTCTTTGAGATCCAAGAAAGAAAAGAGGCATGTAAATGTCAAGAGTTATATTTAACTGCCTATATATCTTCCTGATAACATAGCTGTGTTGTCAAAATAGTATTCTGGAGACAGTCACAGACAAAGGAAAAGAGTACAAGTGAGGAGAAAGACTCACTTTATTCCATGCGTCTTTGAAATATAGGTAGAGCAGAGATGGGGACAGACAATTACAGAGGAACTACTGTTTGTGTGAAGGATAAAGCCATAAATATTCTCCCAACATATATTATGTTTTCAAAAGAGAAGTAATATGGAACAAATTTATGTAAATTTTATTGATAACTGAAACATATCCGGAGATGTCTCCTAAGATGCAACTTAAAACACATTTCTGATGCCACAGTTCTCACTGACCTGACGAGTTTTCTTTCCTTTGTAAAAAGAAATACCTGGAAACATCAAGATTTTTTTTTTTCCTTCAAATGTAACTCCCAAGTGTATATACTTACTTTAGAAGATTTCATATGCTTGCGAATTTGATTTTTCCTACCTGTTTTTTCACCAAGTTGAATAACTTCCATTCATCTGCAAACTTTTTCTTTCCTCTGTTATCAGACCATCACAACCATAACAGCCACAGCTGTTTCTTTCTGTGCCATTATCAGAGTGCAAGAAGGTTCCTAAAAGCACTGAACTTTCCCTTCCTTTCATGGCTATTTATTTGCCACACAGCCTGTGAGATAATACAAGGTAGGATTTAATTTGGCTTGCTAGATTAGGGCTGCCATAATTGAACAACAGATCTTAAGACACTATGCAGCAAAGCTAGATTCACCTTTCTGTCTTCCACTTAAAGCTCACCTCAGAGAAGCAGATGAAATACAGGCATAAATACAGAGTTCTGCAGATGGTCAGGCCATAGGCCAGGCAAATAACGGGAGAGAAGAAACAGTCAGGGCTTCATCTGAGCCCCGGGGAGTCCTTGAAGACTGCAGAAGCATATTGTCCACCTCTTGCTGAAGGAAATGCTGCAGTGTGTGAGGCTTTATAGACACAGCATCAGTTCCAGCACGTCAATATTAATGACATTTTGAGTCAGGAATGAAACCCAACTGACACAGACCAACCCTCCTTGTTGACTAGGGAATATTTTCTACAACTCTCATTTAGGATTCTTCAGTGCTGGCTTGCCTTCTTTATAGCTGTGAGCTGACAAAGCTACAAATGAGGCCTCCAGTAAAAACATTAAAAAAAAAAAATGCTAAGAAAAAATAAAGCAACAAACAAAAAAACAAAAATACCTAAACCTTAAAAATCATAAACTGGAATTCCTCATATTTTTTGAAAAACAAACTCAAAGAAGTGAAACTAGAAAGCATCCGTAAAGAGCATCACACCTGCTACACTTCAGCTGAAATTCAGCTTTGTTTCTGATCTGTTCTTTATATTTGTTTACAGTTTTGGTGGTGGGTAGTAATTTGTTAGCTGCAGAATCAAACAGTTCTTGCAGTTTCTTTTGCAGAATAACAATAATATAGATTCCCTTGCCTAGCTATGCAAAGGGCTTAAGCAATTTCTTCAATGATTTTAACATCATTAGGTATAATTTGTTATACACTCAGTTTTTTCTTCTTAGGGTTCCATATTTCTGTGTTCCCTTTAGCATCCTGGTTGTCTTGTGTTGAATCTATCAATTTCTATAAAGAAACAGACCTGAATCACTTGGCAAGACTGTTCGTATGTCAGGACAAGAAACAGAGATCACCTTTGAAAAGCTAGAAATGGTTACATGAAATGCAGCAAAGTAAAAATGCAATGATAAAAAAATATGGTAGAAATTATCTTTCCTAATCCAAATTAGATATCTAATTATGGATTAGAGAAAGGTAAAATTCCTTCTCTCTAACAAATAATAATACACAGGCACTGGTAGAAGAAAACTCATCTCCCCCAGAGATGGTTATTAAAGTACAAATCTTAGAATGACTCACCTTCTGAAGATGTTTATTGTATGACTGCCTCAGGCACAGATGTTTCATCCTTGATTTCTAAAGACAGACAAATCCCTTCCTACATAGAAAGCTATGAAACGGTGACTTGGGAGCTAGACTGCCTGGTACACAATGACAGGTGTGTGTGAATTTGCAGCTCATCAACCACAGGCATTATTGGCTTTTTACATGCTATGAATTCATGGAACCCACAAAATTACTCACTGTTCTGTGAAAGTAGGAAGGTAAAATTAACCTCAAAGTCATTAATTATGAAAACAGATGTAACATTCTTTCAGTGTTAATGACACGATTCAGTGTGACTGTCTATTCCTGGCACTGACATACAATAACATGTAAATTTCTGCATCATTTAATGCAGCCATATCCATTAAACAGATCTTCTTAACCCTCTTATCAGTTTGAATGCCATTTCAGACCATGATTTCGTTTGCCTTTAGGATCAGCATCATGTCTTTCAGCTTTCCCTTAAGCAGAGAAATTCCTCTGAGGACATAGCTTGGCATAGCACCATGCAGTCCTGAGATCTATCTCAACATGAGCTGAAAAGTTAACTCTACTGCTTTTCCCTGAATCACAATTAGTCTTCTTTTTTTCCTCATAGAGCTAACATTTGCATGTTGAGCTAATGAAATTTAATTCAGATTATTTTTATGGGCCTAATATTGAGCTCCTGCTGCCAATCTGAAATGTTCATACAACAGCTCCACTGACATGAGTAGAAATCTTCACAGGAGCAAGAATTTAATGCAATGTGACCAGAGTCTTGTGAACTCCCTGTGAAAGTAGTGATTTGCATCACTCACAGAAATCTGTCTGCTGCTTTATATGATCATCTGCTTCTGAATGAAGCCATATGTCTTCTAAACAGAAAAATCTGAAACCTGCTTCCACAAAACTCAACAGGCCATATCTATCCACCTTGCTTAAGAATAACCTTCTCACAAAGACAAAAAAGCCTTGGAAGATTTTGCCCAGTGATGCTCTGTGATCTCTCTCCTTGGATACTTTGAAGGCTAGATCCACCCTGAGCAGTCTAGTCCAACCTTGATACTCACCACGCTTTCAGCAAGATGATGGATATTATCCTGAGGTCCCTTCCAGCCTGAATTATCTTTTGATACCACAAGCATCTAGTCACAGCTCAAAACCAAAAGTGCCTAACATTTGTTTTTCTAATATGATCGAGCATCCTTCTGGCTAGCTCTGGGCTCCACTAGAAAGATATCCTCTGCTGCCCACACTTCTTTGAAGCCTTCTTTAGAGCCCATTTTTTGTGACCATGAAGGGATTTTCTAGGACAAAGGATGTCCATCTGTTCCATTGCCTTTTGTGCCATGAGGTCATATCATCAACAGCAACTCAACAATGTAGAGAACTGGAATAGAAATAGAAAAATTGCCATGTGTGAAGGATGGAATTTAGCAACTGTTGTGGAAATATATCAGAGTGCAATACACTGATATCCACTAGATGTACCCGCCACTGGGACCTCAGACACCCAAATCAAGAAACTAAGTACAGTGATTAAATCTTGACAAGGAACACAGCTGGTACAGAAAAGAGAAGCCAACTGCCAGATGAAGTCAAAACAGCCAGTAAGATTCCAAAGGCACCAGTTAAGTTCATGGAGTTTATCCTCAGTACACCACACAGCACTTTAAATGCCATGATTCTCTATGGGAAAAAACAATTAAAATATATGTTTATTCTTTATAACCATTGTCCTCAGACTCTACTCAGAATTCTGTTATGTTCAGTCATTTAAATTATGTTCTCTTTTCTTGTTTTAGTATGAAATTTCCTCCAGCTACAGGAAAATTTCTCAATAATTAACTCCATTTTTCAATCTGGGCAGTCAGTCTCTTGGAGTAATTTTCACTATACTTTTTCTGTCAATGGCTACTCTGGTTTTTAGTATCAGGAAATTTTATCTCTACTGCACATCTCTTCCCCTAGATCATTGCTTTAAAGTGAACAGAATTGCTTTAGCAGTCATTCCTGCCTCTGACCATTTATGTAAAACATTTTCTCTCTCTTGGTGTTCCAAGTCAGTACTGTAATGTATTCAGCAAATTTGTAGGTGTATTTCAAAAAGCATTTTTACACATGTAATTTGAAAGTAGGAAATAAGCTTTCATTTGCCTTCTCTAATAGAAATTGCTTAGCTAACAACCTACATAGTACTCAAAAATTTAGTTGTAAGTTAATGCATGGACATTTTATGTCTATGACGTTCTCTTATCAGCCTTTTGCTTCTTCTTTTTAGAAAAAAGTCAAATATTGACTACAATCTGATTTTTTACATAAACATACTGATATACTTAATTAAGTTACTGTTTACTAGATAGTAGCCTGGCACTGTCACTGATTAGTGTCCTGATGTATTGACAACTGCAGAATTTTAGCTTAAATGTCTACTATTGCTTGACATTTCTTAGTTCACTTTCAAAATATAGTTGAAAGATAAGACTCTTTATTCCATCAGTTCCACAATCTGCTTTCAAATGTACATCTACAAAACCATACATTGTTTTGAGCCAATGCCAACCTATACCCTTGAAGCATCCCCTTTTGGTGGTAAAGAGAAAATAAATATAAAGCAAAGGATGATTTAGACAAAACTTTCCATCCTAAAGCACCTGGTCAAGTTGACCAAAGTTTATGATGTCAAAGTTCCAGCTGAGACCTGCATGACTGCAAGGAGGTTTTCTATATATGTACATATGTACAGACCAAATGGCAAGTTTCTTTTAGCCCCTTACTAGCTGAGCCTCTTCATGATTTATTCTTTTGCATTTCTCATCAACTGAACTCATGTGTATTTCAACTGCATAGGTTGTGACATAGATTTGGCAGGAGGTTAATGTGGCAAATATCACCCACAGTATTGCTTAAGGAGCTATCATCTCTACAAGGGTAGCAAATGGTATGAAGTAGTCCCTAGACATTAAATTTACTTGCTGGTTTACCCACTCAGGCACTGGATATATCAATAAAGCAAGTGGATCAAAGGGAATAAGTGCCACTTGTATCCTCACCATGCAAAGTGTGTTAATTGACTGCAAAGTGTGTTAATTGACTGCAAAGCATATATTGCTTCTATTTTCCATCAGACTTATATAAGTCTATTAATTTAAATAAATATATATTTTGTTCATTTTTTACAAAGAAAACGGTACAACAGTACAAGTAGAGTTATTTTTATGATATATCATATAGGCTTGTATTTCATTTTACAGCTTCTGGTGGTCATGAACATTCCATATTCATCTTATCAAAACAGATTAAAAAATATGCTTGACAGCTTTGACTTCAGCTGACCATGGCACCTGATTTTGAAAAGGAATTTTTATCCTTTAAAAGCTAAAAAAACCTCTCATTTTTTGACAGGAATGTTGTTTTTTGTTGTAACTGAGCCACAATACCATGTGTAAAAACAGACATTTCTTAAAACATAAACACATTAAGGGGAAAAAAAGAAGTACATTTTTACTTCCCTGAAAAATGATATTGTTGTTTTAAACTCTAAGATAAGCCATAAGACAAGTTGCTAGGAAAGTAGTACTTAAAACAAAACACAATCAGAAAAATTAAACCTAAAAGTGGTCTGAATATACACAGTTCCTATTGCTGTTACTCTTTTATTGTTTTTGGTTTTTATCCTGCATCTCATTCTGAGTTTTTATCCAGCATTCTCATTATGATTTGTTTTAAGCTGAAAAACGGTAGATTTAAATGGCACAGTAAGAAGAAATTCTTTACTCTGAGGTGAGACCCTGGAACAGGTTGGCCAGAGAAGCTGTTGACGTCCCATCCCTGGAAAAGTTCAAGGCCAGGCTGGATGGAGGTCTGAGAAACCTGGTCTAGTGGAAGACTTCCCTGTCAAAGGCAGGGGAGTTGAAACTAGATAATCCTTTAAGCCCCTTCTGAACAAAATGGTTCTATGATACAATGATTCTATATGTTTTGTAGGGCTGAGTATAAACCGTACTCACTTTTTCTCCAACTCAAGTTCTAAGAGATAAGAGTCACTAATAAACCCCCAAAAAATCCCATTTTTGGACAGAATTTCTCAATAATTATGTGTAAAAATCACTTATCCTTTTAGTAGAAGAACTACATTATCTATTTACTTTGCAAATATATTTTGCAGAATGTGGAAAGAGAGTGACAAGAAAAATGCATAAAGCATTTGCCACCTTTGTGAACCCAATTCTTTAGCTTTCCAGAGCCATAGTCTACTTAAGCACAGACATTTTCAAAAACAAGTGAAGGGTACATCAACACTGTGAAATAACTTAGCAATCAAATTTACCCTTGAACCTTGGTCTCCTTTTTTGTGTTAATTGGTGTGGATAGAATACTGCAGAAGACAAGTTTTACTGTCCCCTGACATGGTCTTGCAACAACACGCCAGCAAATCTTTATGCTCTCAAATAACATCATGTGCCTTCATTTTCATGTTAAAAAGTACACATTCTAGTGAGCTGTGTTAACTCTGAATTAAAAACAAAACAAATAACACACACATAAAAAGTGTTTTTTTAGGTCCTGAATTCTGTACTCCAGGCTCAGGGGAGATGTGAAAGCAAATCTTATGCAATGTAGATATGTCCAGCCTTTCTGTGAGGGAACACCCTTGGACGTGTGGACAGAAGAACTCATCTCTACCAGCTTTGGCTCCAGAGCTCACTGTCCAAAGTAGAGCTACTTCACAGTGTAGACCTTCTGAAGACAGGGAAGGAATCCACCGATCAACCTTCCCAGCCGGGCTGGACACAGCCAACAGGAAGGGTACTGGTAATATGTGTAGTAGAGCGATGAAGCTCTTTTTAATATACTTCATTATTGTTTCTAATAATCAATTTGTTATTAGAAAGATCCCTCCCTACTTTCTCAGAGACTAGCAACGGTCGGAAAAAGTTTGGGGTCACTTTATATTGGCAGAGATAAGAGGCAAAACAGCAGAATAGCCCTTGGCAGATATGGGGGCAAAGTGATGGGCTTCATGTCATAACCCCATCTTATGAGAGCCCATGTTTTGTCTCCCATTATGAGAAGCTTTCAGTGAGTCACAGACTGGGGTGAGCAGCTGGCACCATCACAAGGGTCCCAAGTTGGGAAAATACATGCAGCATAGCATGGCAAGTGGGAGATATGTGGATTTACATCAGTATGCTAAGATTCACATCTGTAATTCCCACTATTAGTTCTGTAACCTTGTGGCATGTCTAGAGATTACAGATTTAGAAATATTTAAGACACATAAGATTAAAACTAACTAAGAAAAGGTTTTAAGTTACTTTGTTTTGAAATAATGTATAAAGGGATCATAGACTGACCTTGTTTTTAATGCATTTGAGATGTAATGTTACTTACTCCTAAGGGAGTATATTTAATGCATTGACATTATTCTGCAGCCACCTGTGAGTTACTGATTACACAGAATATGTAAGAAACAAAAGGTATCTTTGGGAAAATATAGGAACAAAAAATGTCACTGAAACACTATTGTGTATTCCCTTTGGAAACCTTAATTTAAGGTAATAACACTTCAGGAGTGAGCAATGCTTTTCTAATTGCTTGTATTATCTCCTTACCAGTGTTTCACAACAGGTAGTAGATAGATTGTAACTGGAAAATCTCTAAAGACTCTAGACAGAAGCATAAACACACAAGAAAAAAAAATAATTTCAGTTATTACCTTCCAAGCCTTTAATAAAACGTAGTTAAGGCCTGATTTAAAAGCCTCCCCTCTGATGGTAATAGCCTATTTGTCAGGTGTTATTATACAGTGATGATAGTCATTGTGCAGCAAAATGCTTACCATTTAGCACTAAATGCTGATTTTTTTTCAGTTTTTTTTCTCTCTAGATGTTTGTATCATGGCAAGTAGTGAAGAGATTGGCCTGAAGACTGGCACTCTAACCTCAAATGCATCAAGATTTAAAATAAATTTTGGAACTGTATACTTACTCATATGTTGAAAGGAAAGCTATTGCACATCAACAAATAAGAAATATCCCTGATTCATATACTGAAAGGAAAGCTATTACAGATTAGCAAATAAGAAATATGTCTAAGTGCCAACATGATATAATTCTTAAAATGAAAAGGATTTATATTCACTCTAAATAAACACTGAACTAAGGTTTAACCCATTACAGATGTCACCTTTGAGTTGAAATGGTCTCTTCCTTTTGACTGAAATGGGACTTTCATTGATGGACATATTTCTCTGTAAATTCTAGCCCTCAGGTTCTGTCTTTTAGAATATTATATTCTACCTGTCTTTCACAGAGTTTTATTACATGACTTTATGAATGAGTCAGATCTTGGACTCTATTTATTTCACTCCTTTCATAGAATATATGGTGTGGAAATCCTATCACTAGCGAATATATGTTATGGGAAAATTACAAGTACCCCTCTCTGAGGAGGCATTGCAATGATCTTTAAAATCTCTGTGATTTTTTTTCTACATAAATATGCTTTAAATTAGACAGATTATTAACTAATAGTGATGAAAGAAAAAAGACTAAAAATTTAATTTTAGTACACAGAAACTGAAAAATTTCTTTCTTTATTTTATTTTATTTACAATTAATTCTTGTATATGGTATTTATCTAAATCAGAAAAGTTAATAAATAAGTGTGATAGCAATAATTGTTCTGGAAAAAACCTTCAGATTATGTTTTCCATAATCAGCTGTTACTGTATAAATAACACTGCATAAATAAGATACTTGATATTCAGTTCATGCAATGCAGTAGACACTTCACATCATTTACTTAGGGCAAGAAAAAGATTTTTCTCTTCCAAAAAATAATCAGTCTGAAGCATGTCAAATTTCCTGTGAAAAGTACTAACGTTTTCTGTATGAATGACAAGATGTGCACCTAATTGACAACGGATTCATGCAAAGAATATGGGAATGTGCTCATTGCATGGTAATAATCAACTGGGGAAAAAAATTAAAGAAAAACACTGAACCATTGTTAAAATTCAGTAGGGATCCCCTGTTCTTCTGTTGAGTGGTTACAATTGCCTGGATAAAAAATTTTCATTTTATTTAAAAAAATACTTTAGAAGTATAGTATATTTATTTAACTATCCCAAATTTTTCAAGAATTTGCTTGCTTATATTTATTCATAATGTAAAGCACTATTAATATGTTTGTATGTTTTACTAATAAAATTTTTAATTATTTTATTATTATAGAAGGTACTGGTTCATTAACATGTTATCCTTAATGAGTTTTCTTCCATCGTTATTTCTTATTTAGTCTTCAGTAACCTACAGTAACAGATTAGTGTGCTATCAAGGAATAGAAGTGCACACAAAAGCCATGTCAAGATTGGCTGCTGAACACAGGGAGTCAGTGTTTAGTGACTTTTCTAGATAAGAAAGGACCTTCTGCTGTTGCACTGATAGCACAGATCTGACAGACTTGTGTTCTGAGGTGGACAATTTCCCAATAAGCTAAGTTTCCCCAAAAATATATCCAAATAAATGGATAACAAAGAAAAAGGTTGTTACTTTCAAAATAGTTTATCAGATCAAGCAAAAAATTCCTCAAAATTTCACAATAAATTACTTTAATTCCAAAACAAATTCAGCATTACATACAGTACTTAAATGTAATACATACATGTTTATTTCCTGAACCAGAAAGAAAGTGTATTGTATCATCTTTGACACAAATGTTTATTAAAGCTACAGATATGCTACTGAAAATGTCCCACATGGGGTCAGGAGGAGTCACACAGGTTTGTGTCCACTCTCCTCATGACTTGCCCCATCCACATCAGATTTGCTGTGTCAAGACCTCAAAGGTTTCAGCTTTTCAACTGCACTCTGGTTGCCACAGGACAAAACTGGATGGGGATGAGGGAGACTGGGTGTTATTCTCAGTTCAAGTGTTTTAGGCAGTTTGAGGACTGTGCTGCAGCCAACTAGACTTTTTTCCTGAAAACAGGGAGATGTGACTGTGTTTCATAAATAGCACATTGTCAGTAGGACAGGTAATAGTCTCTGAAGGTTCAAAGCATTCTGGGATAGTGCTGAAGGGCAGAGGATGCAAAAACCTGGGGCAATCTCATCCACACTGCTAACTTGGAATGGTCACTTACACTTCCTTCTCTGTCCAGGAGGAAAAGTTCTTTGTTTCTTCTAAACTCTCTTTCAAAAGCAACGCCTCTCACTGAAAATGCTATAAATCAACTTCTTTTTAGCACCAGAGTCGCATGATTTGGGACCACATCTTCAGTGTTGCCCTTTACTCTCACTGTATGAACAAGTAATCTCAAAAAACATGAGGTGTTTTGAAAAGCTAATAATTTATGTTAAGTACTCAATAGAACTAGTGGAATTTGAAATTCTGGCTTTAACTAACACTAAGTCTTCCGCAGTCTCATTAACTATAATGTTCTTATTATCACTTACTGCATCAAAATATCACAAGGATTGTCTAGAAAGTGATCGTGAAATAACTTTGTCTCAACTGAGGAAATAATCACTTTTCAGGGAATTCTGTAGGCAGTCACTTAAAAGCTTTCCTGACTGAGGTTCACTAACGTTTGGGAGACTGTCCTCAGGACATAACTCTGGTGTTTCAATGGATTTTAAGGTGAAAGATAGCATCTAATGATTGTGCTCTACAGACAGTAGCATCTGGATTTCTTTTTTAAGCAAGATGAAAATATAAACGGAAATTCAAATCTGTATATAACCTCTTTGGTAAATCAAATACTGTTATACTCCAAGAAAAAGACCCAGGTTCAAGCATACTGACGAGCAAACTGTTAATCACTTTTGATTATATAATATCTTTTGGGAATATTCCTCTTTTATTTTTTCACTCTTGACACACTATATATGATGTGTGAGTTGTTTATAGAGACAACAAAGATACAACCTTTAATCTATTTTTTTCTGGACAACACCAATTAATGCACTACACCTACTAAAGAAAAGAAAATTGAAGTATTATGTTGAATTTTCTGTCTCAAGAAACCTGCTAAATATGTCATGCATAAATATGTCAAATATGTCATCCAACAGAGTTTTGGAAAGAGAATTTTGTACATGTAAGTGAGGTTTAAAGGAAAAAAAACAACTAGTGACTGTTTAAAAGGCAGATTCATTCTGTTCTTCCTTATGCATTCATTATTGCAAACATTACAGCCATAATAACACTTCTCCATTGGTTTTTAATGTTGGATTTAGTATTAGTATATAAACCCCCCTATCATCACCATAACATTACTTAACTGAATTTGACAATGCTGCAGATTACAACGGAAAGCTTGAAAAATACAGTGCAGACTGCATCAAGATAAAAACCATCTTAAATTCATCAGAAACCATTTGTTAATGTCTGAGAATGAAAGTTATACCACAGTCTACAGCTATTATTTAATTTCTCATGTTCGAGACTTTAATAGCACCCTCTCAAGATTCTGAAATTGCAGCCTGAGACGTCCACAGTTTTTCTCAACTTACTTTCATCCTTGAAGAACTTTTATTTACTTTTCTGTGAAGGCAAAAATTACCACAGAGATTTTATAATTATAGACACTCTCATATCTTTTTCCAGGCAATCTCAGGCCATTTGCAGTTTATTCCTATGAATTACACAGAAGTTTCTTCAGTGAATCCACATACAAAAACTGTAAAAGGTATTGTTGAAGTAATAGTTCTTCCCAGTATTATACTACATTTCACATTTTCCTAAATCGCTGGGTGAGAGCAACCCTCATTAAAGTTCTCAACTATCCAAGATTGACTCCCAAATACTCTAAGAGATCTCCTTTTAAAAACTTTGTGCAATTCCCTGAAACACTTTTGAATCATATTGTCTGTTGGACATAGACTTACACACATGGATTGGTTAACCATCACACATGTTGAAAAAAATTAATTGGTTTTACAACACTGACTAAGAAAAAAGCTGAAAAGACTGAAGCTGCCCCTCCTACCATGAGATATTTGCTGTCTTAAAATGAAAAACCTCAAATTTATAACCCCTGTGAGTGAACAGGTATCCATGCTGAGCAACATTCAGCAAGAAGAATGATGCAACCGTATTTCTTGACCAGTCTGATAGATATCTTGTACTAGGTAGAAATATGATTTCCAAGTTCTTTTAGGTTATTTGGATTCCTTTTCAAGCATATAAGCATTGTGGCCCCTTCAATGCAGAGGAATAGTATGATCTCAGAGATCAATGGATTTTAGTCTCTACCCTTGAGGCTTGAATTCTAAGTGAAAATATAAAAATACATCATTGATTCACTACGATGAGTTTCCATTATACAATTTCTAGACAACATGAGTATATTTTAGAAATATAACCTCAGTCCAACTGTTTTATTAATTCTTAAATATAGATATAGAAGTAGATAGATTTTTATATGGATATATAAATATCTTCCCACTCCTTTTCATCCTACAGACAGGTAATTATGGTTGCCCCTACACTGCAGGATTCCCCACATTGCAAATTTTCATCCTGGCTATACCTTTTACCATGTTATGGTTTCTATTGGAAACTTGTGTGTGGGTAGGCAGAAAGTCACGGTGCTCTTTAGCTGTTTTCCTGATCTGGATGAACAAGCATTGAGTGAAATATAAGTGCATCACAGTCCAATTTCAACCACTGATACAAAGTGCCAATTATATGCAGAAGACACACAGTGAAACTTAATCTTCACCACACCTGATTATTATAATTGCAATATTAGAGTGCTGAGAGAGAGTTGTCGCTGGAATTGAGCATTTGGATAAGGTTCAGCTGTGCCTCAAGCTGAACCCAACCAGCTCAGCTGTATTTCTACAATCTATATTCAGGTTAGCAGTATCTCTTCTGTTACATGATATAAGAATTTGACCTATCCTAATGGAAAATTATCTGGACTCATTTATTAATTACAGCTCACAAGACAGTGCCAAGGACATTTCTGAAAGAATGACACCCTCAGTGCTTTGGCATTCTCAACAGCCATAGGTGCTTCAGTCCATCAAATCTGCCCTGAAGTAACCAGTGCATCCTCATTGCATTAATAAACAGGTTCAGTGCTTCTAAATGCTTTGTGTACATATGCTGGGAATTTCAGCATGAAAAAAATTGTAGGGAAGAAATGATGATGTTATAATAGGAGTCAATAAAGTCATGAGTGAGGCAAAGAGCTGAGTAGGGATTGACTACTTGTTAATCTTTGAATGACAGCACCACAGGCTACAGAAAAAACTAGGTGTGATCTTCAAAAGAAGAAAATGTGGTTCTTTACATTTGGTGCAAGTAATCTGTGGAACTTCCTGGCACAGGACATTGCAAATGCTAAATGAACTTTTAAGTTGAAGTAAGAACGGTGCAAGTTCATGGGAGAAATTTTCATCACTAGTTATAATCTTCAAACACATCAGCTTTTCTTGTTCAGAAATTTCTTCTACTGCAAGTTTCTAAAGACTGTAAGACTATGCTGAGAAAGTTTTCTCAGGTAAAAAAATCACAATACATTTTTTTTTCCATTCCTATACTCTTTTCTACATATTAATATTTGGTTAATATTAGACAATGCAGGATCTTTTAACATGGTTCTACAGTTATTCTATCTCCATCACATCTTCTTTATCATTAAAGCACTCTATAACTGTAAGCACACATATTTGAGTTCTGTCTAAATGAAAGAAGGCCAGTGGATGAATTTGAGCAGTAGATAGACCCATTATCTATCCTTTTCCAATGTCATTCCCTGGCTTTGTATTCATTTCCTACGTATTAAATTTCTGGGCAAGGGCAATCCAAAGAAGTCAGAGCTAGGGAATGAAATTTCTAATTGTCTACAAGGCATATGCTGCATTGCTGGGAAATGTAAACCTAACCCAGCTGATGCCCCTTGACCTTATGATCATGGATTTGTTTCTGGCCCTAATTATATCTTAGCATAATTGGAGCTCTTCTAAATAATGACCCCAAAGATCAGGTTTGCATCTACAGGTTGAAATATTATATTGCACATATTTTTTCCTTATTAGGATAGGCAAGAATAAACACAAGACTAACATTAGTCAGGTTGTTTAACCTGGCACTGAGAGGCACTTGGATCTGAGTGCAGTATAAGAAACCATACATTGTGAACTAGAATTTCAGAAAAAAAAGGGGTGAGGTGCAGACAGAATTAGCGGACTCCAGAGGTCATAACAGAAGTTTGTGTAAAAACAAGAAATAAATCCTCGACTTTACAGTCCAATGCTTTTATCATAAAAGGATCATCACAAGAGGTTTAGACCTCTCTGGTTAACACTGCATGCTCAATTCCCAGTTGTGCCATATTCTCGTGACAGCAGCTATCAACCATTACAAAGCAACTTAAGACCCTTTTATTACAGCATTAAGCCAACCTTTCATAGACATAAAGCTGAATCAAGATCTTGATTGCCAGTTTAATCGCTCCACAGAGCAAATTTATGAATGCTTCTATCTTAACATCCACTTTGTTTGTATCGTTTTGTTATAGCCTTGTCCCTAGGATTTAAAATGTTCTGTACCACTGAGGAGAGCTGATGCTCCATGTTTAGTGCATATACAGAACTTTAACCTCTCAGATTTTATTTCCAGTGTATTTTCCCAAATATCAGAAGTACAACTGCAATCTAGTCATTCAAGACAAAACTTTAGAGTTCTGAACTCTAGCTCTGTCCTTAATCTCTATTTTTACAAATAGGAATAATTCTCCTCCATCTCTCACAAGAGTTACAAGTACAAATGTTATTCCTAAAGTAGATAAAAATCTGCACAGGAAATTCACTGTATAGGCTGAAAAGCTTGCTAGGACTTATCCTTTTGATTCACTCTACAATTTGTCAGCATACGGAGAATATTTTGTGCTGAGTTGTGGTACCCTAATCATAATGGAACAAGTGTTCCACAGTCATAGCTACAGCTAGATTGCTCAGTGAAGGTTTAGCACGTATAGACCTCTTCACAATATCCTGTACATGTATTTTGGGGGCATTATACTGAGGTTCAGATATCACTTATCTGGATGTCTACATCTAAGGTAGACACCCTAATCTTCTTTCTGATCAATGAAATGGAATGGACTCTTTTAGGACAAAATTCTTATGATACTTTTAATCATATCTAAGTTAGAAGGAGATTAATCAGTGATCCTGAGTGGTTTCCTGTGAAAGGAACAAAAATAAACTATTTTGATATTGACATTTGCACTGGCAATGTCCATATTTCTCAGAGGAATTCTACCTTTCTCTATGTGTATTTAATGGACCACAGTCCTCCAGTGGCAAGTTGAATGCTTAAGTTTTCAAGTTCTCACTATTCTTTGTTTTCTGCTCTACTGTACATCCTTTTCTGTACTTTCTGATATAGATCCTCATTTCTATCTTCCAGTAGGGAAATTGAGACTAATGACAAAATATTTCCTCTCTTAAGGTGGGTTAGTGTATGTCAGTTTGGACAAGGATTTGCCTGGTAGCAGCACACAAGAAAATGTGAAGTGACATATAGATCAACAGCTTGTGAAGTTGCTTCTATGCATAAAGCTGTAATTCAACCACAGAAGTAAATGAAGCACTCCTGGTGCTGGATAAAATATTCTATCCCAAAAAGCATCGATGTGATATCAACTCTTTTTATAATCATTTGAACACAGAACTATTGCCTCAGTTGAAACCTTTTTATGGGCTCATTTCTAGGAGGAAAAAATTGATCTGCAATGTATGAGAATATCAAGAAAAAAATGTCATTTTTCTGGAGCTCTGTGCAGTCACTTCAGAACTGCAGGTCAGCATAAAATCTCCTCTATCTATTTATAAAACTGTGGCCATCACTCACCACTATGAACATCACTGCAAACTTCAGATATAAATAGCCAAAACTCCTCAGCAGTAACTAATACCTTCTGCAGTTCGGATTGTCTGTATATTTAAAGTTTAAAAATTCTCAGAGGGTGTGATTTTTAAGTCCCACATTGAACAGGACAAGAGACAGAATTCATGTCCTTATTTCTACTGCCTTTCTTCATTCAAAAGTTGGCTGTCTGCATTGGCAATGTCCCCTGGCAACTGTTATTTAAAGTTTATTGTGAAAGAATTCAAGGTGTCAATTGACACAATTTCTATTTAATTTTAAAAGTATACTTGTTTCCAGAAATTATGGATATTAGTGCTGCTGAAATGCCCTTGTAATTTTAGATAAACCACATCTTCTTATTTGACCTGTAAAGTTTTTAATTAGATGTTAGTTAGTCATTGGTTATGATTCATTTACTCCATCTTTAGCTCTGTAGACCACTTATCATCTATCCTCCCTCTACAAGGAACAACATCCCAGACTAAAATAGATAAGTGGGATGAATTGCCCTCTGCAGTGCTAATTCTAGTTGAACTTCATGGATTTCCTCTTGGATTGCAAAAACTGTTTACCTCTTGCCTTAACTGACATCACATGACTATGAAGGGTGCAAAGGGTTGGGAGACTACAGGGAAGCTGCCATTGCCTCTTGCTGAATGTTATTTGCTTTGTGCCATGACTGTACAACACATAACAAAATAATTCAAAATACCCAAGGTGAAAAGAGAGCTTCCCTACAAACCCTGCTGGGATGTACAGCAGAGGATCTTAGGTTGAAGTAAGGAGTCAAAAATCTTCTCTTCCTCCAAACGATAGATGCCAAAGGCACTGACTCAGAGGTGCCCGGAGTTCCTTTTCTGAGTACTAGCGTTATTTGAACAATTTTAAACTTACACTTTATTTACTGACTATGACTTTTCCTTCCATTACATTTTGCAATATATTTCATATAAATTCCATGAGATACTCATGAACAATTTCCTAGATATTTGTAAGAAATGTAACAAATAGTTGTCTATAACTTGCTGTCATCTTTAATATCTATGATGGTTTGTGTGACCAGAGTGCTGTAATGGAAGGATATGAGATTGTTAGGAAGGATGGGCCAGGAAGATGAGGTTGAATAACCTGGAGTTACTGGTAATTTGGACACAGGCAGAAAAGTGCCCTTGCAGCACAGGCTGTCTTGGGCTGCCTTAGGCAGGGTATTGATAGCAGATGGGGGGGAGGTGATTCTTCTCCTTTATTCAGCACTGGCGAAGCCACACCTGAAATACTGTGTCCTCTGATGAGTTTCCCAGTACAAGAGGCACATGGACATGCTGGAGACAGTCCAATGAAAGGCAACAAAAAAAGATCAACGGTCTGGGGCATTTCTCCTGTACGGAAAGACAGAGAGATGGGAACGTTTAGCCTAGAAGGGGAAAGGCTCATTGGGAAGATCTCAGTTCACATAAATAACCACAAGGAGAGTGTGAGGAGGATGGAACTTCTCAGCAGTGTCCTGTGACAGGACCAGAGGCAATGGTCACAGGAGGTTCTCTCTGAACATCAAGAAATACTTTTTCACTGTGAGGGTGATGACCTCTGGCACAGATTGCCTGGGAAAGTTGCCGAGTCTCCACCCTTGGTAACATTCCGAAATCATTTGAATTTGGTTCTGGCCAAATTCTGCTTGAGCAGAAGTGTTGATCTAGATCACCTCCAGAGGCCCCTTCCAATCTCACCTACTCCATGAGCTCATGAATGAATCTTCTGGAACTTTCCATGAATGGATGTTTTATTTCACGTGGTATTTCTCTGTAGTTGTAGTTCAGCGTGCTTTTTTCTTTATACATAATTAAATATTTCATGAAAATATCATAAATATTACATGACTATTTCAGAGAGATTTCTCATGAGTGTTTCAGGAAGTACTTTATGAACATTGCTATGACATTTCCTGAACACAGTTATGCCTGAGGAAAAAATATATCATCAAATATTTCATGAGTCTTTCCAGAATATTATCCAAGTTTCTAATGAAAACTATGATATTTCAGAAATAGTTTCATTAAATACTTATTAACTAATTTCTAAGCAAGCAGGATTTCTGGGGTTTTTTGTGGTTTTTTTTTTTTAATATGCTATCTGTTTCTGAAAATAAATAAAGCACTGATGGACAAACGTTTTAATCTCCTCAGGTATTTTTAGATGGTAGTTTAAATACAAAAAAGTGACAGTGTAAATTCATCACTGTCATAACCATACACACTGTCATAAGGTATAAATACTTGTCTGGAAAATAAACTTGCATCCAGGCATGGAGTTTCCCAGGGAGAGTGGAAGAATGTCTCCATTGTGTATTTTCTTGTCCACACCTATTACTAGTTTTGTTATAACGGAATGCCACATAAATCACTGCTATGTGTATTTCAGGTTTTCTATATGGACACTTTATAGCAACTTGTGGTGTGATGCACCTTAGAAAAATGCACCTCTTAATTGTGAAGTAATTTTCACACTGTCCAATTTGAGGTGAATATGAGATACAATATGTAATATTTACCCAGAGTGATAGGCTACCTGAGTTACATTTCAGTGATAGACAGAAAGGAGACAGCTACAACTGTTTTCATGTAAGGCAATCTTCAACACGTCATTTGTCCTTAGCACTTTTATAATGTCTTGAGCTCTGCTGAATCAGCTCTTTTTTCTTGCTTTTCTAAGCCCAAAGAACCTCCATTCCAGAGATACCTTACTCCTGTCCTTTAAAACTCCTAGAAGGGAAAAAAAAAAAAATTGTTTTTGCTTCCCCTAGCTACCTAGTCACAGCAGTTGGAAAACAAATAACACACTTATCTTTGAGTACAAGACCAATTTCAGACCTCTGGTAATGAAAAAGTAGCAAGAAGCTATTATGCCCTATAAGTTTTATTTTGCATCAAAGATGGTAACTATCACCCTAAGTTTTGGTATAGCATATTCAGCTCTTCTTCCTTCCCAGTACTGGAATAGTGTAGAAACAGTAAGATATTTTCCACCTTACTTATATCACATTCTGGAACTATGCTGCCCTGAGCCTTTTATGTACTCTTTGAAATTGTTTGAAAAATGCATACAAGTTCTGCGCATTGCTTTTAGGAAGTGCTTGGAAGTATTCCCTTGGCTGGTTCATGAGAAATGGTTGGTTGATTGCCAGGAGTCACTCCCTGCCAGTCAACCTGAGTCACTGTAGGAACTCCGAAGCTAACAAAGAAACTTGACTGACAGGATACTTTTGCAAACTGTGGTGGGGTTGTGGAGACCACGTAAGAGTTCATATGTGCATCTCTGCAGAATTTTTTTGTGCTAGAAGAGGTCACTGATACAAGTTGTCACAAAAAAAGGAAGGAAAAAAAAAAAAAAGTCCATTCAGACCACAAATCATAGAATAATAGAATATCCTCAGTTGGAGGGGACAAAACAGGGTCATTGAGTCCAACTCCTGACCCTGCACAGGACACACCAATAGTCACAGAACGTACCTGAGAGCATTGCCCAAACACTTCTTTTACTCTGGCTGGCTTTGTGCTGTGGCTACTTCCCTGAGGAACCTTGTTTCAGCATCCAGTCATACTCTGGGTGAAAAATTTTTCCTAAGAGCCAGCCTAAGCCTCCTCTGGCACAGTTTCATGCCATTTCCTTGAGTCCTATTGATGGTCACAAGAGAAATCAGTGCCTGCCCCTCCTCTTCTCCTTGTGAAGAAGTTGTAGTCTTCTATGAGGTGTTCCCTCAGCCTTCTGTTCTCCAGGATGAACAAGTCAAGTGACCTCAAACATTTGCTTGCTTTTCACTTAAGGCCTTTCACATTCTTCATTTCTTTCCTTTGGATTCTTTCTAGTAGTTTGATGTCTTATATTGTCATGCCTAAAACTGCACAAAGTACTGGAGGTGAGGCTGCATCAGCTCAGAGTTAAGCAGAACAATTTCCTCCATTGACCACCTGTCAATTCTGCACTTGATGCACATTTCTCCTTATACTCTGTGTGAATCTTCCTCCTTGCAGTTTATGCCCAGTGTCTCTCATCCTTACACCATTTAGCACTGTGAAGAGCCTAGATACATTGTCTTGAAACCTTTCTCATAGGTTTTGGGAGAAAGTTATTAGGTCACCATGAAGCTTTTTATTTTCCGGACTCAACAAGACCATTTTTTCAGTCTCTCCTCACAGGGAACACACTGCAGAATATTAAAAACTATAGCTGAATATTTAAGCTCAAGTTAAAAAAATCTAAAAAAATCCAAAAAATTTGAACCAAAACTGAGATCTAGTTGTGCTTTTAGGGACTATTTTAAATCCTGCGCAATCTTCAAAGTAAAATTAATAGACTTTTTTTTAAATTAGTGGTCAGAACTATAGGGTTCTAGCAGTTGCTCCTCTTTATCTTAGTATCTCTGTAAATCTTCATCTATGCCTTGCGATCTCTTCATCCATTTGGAATTAAAAGTTGTGAAACATTCCCCCAAAAGAAAGGAATCTGATCTACAGCTTGTATAATTGATCTAGAGCTACAATACCAGTCCTTGTACCAGATAAAAATTCCAGATACAATTTTGTGATTAAATGTAATGGTAGGATATTGTATACGCCTATGAAATGTGACTCAGAAATTTTATCATTTTCTATAATTTTATCCATAGCATCAACTATATCCTGAAGAAAATTTATTTAGATTGTGTTTTCTTCTTACAGTAACAAATTTAATTATGCTAATAGTAAGTTGCTGCTTACATAGAGTGAGAGAAGGTTTCAAACAGTAAGAAGAAGACAGTATAAAAATTATAAAGATAAATAAATGTTTTAGAAGAAGTTAAATCTGGCTCCAGACAGACAACATAAAGTTCCCAAAGCTCATGTGTTTTGAAAATAATCCCTTTGGTCCCATCCATGTTTCAAGTATACACTTGGAAGGAAAAAAACTTGAGCTTGCTCCTGCTTCTGCATAAAACAATGGCACCCAACCATCCTATAGTACTTAAAAAATTTGAATAATTTTTGAATAATTGAATAATTTTCTGAGTGTCTTCTAAATTCGTCTTAATATTTCCCAAAAATATACCTGATGCTCATATCACTGTCTTCTGAGCTGCTTCAAACTTTCACCAGATAGTGCACATCACTAATAAAATATCTTCTTTTTCAAAACTTGCCTTGGGGTAGTAGAATGAACTAAATTGCTAATCAGCAAATAAAACAAATCAGAAACTGCTTTTAATATCAGCTATCCCACCATGGCATGTGTTCATACAGCTAAAACATTTTGCCACCACACATCTGCATCTCAAAACAAAAATCTGGGAATGCTCCTTGGCTGCTGCTCCCTCCCAGAACCTTCCTGTCACCTTCTGCCAGAGCACTGCTTCGTCTGCACTGAAATTTTGCCTCAGAACACGTACAGTCACTGCACAGACCACCATACACCAGTACAAACATAGATCCCCTACAACTCTCTTCTCTTACTTCTAGGAGAGCCCTAGGTAGGGTTAAGATGTTTGTTCTCTCATTGCTCTCCGCAATAAATAAAGGAACTTTTTATCCACAACACAAGACTTCTCCCAAGGAAAGAAACTAATGTCAGTTTTCCTTAACATGGGCAGACAACATAAACAGGAGTTTGTATATCATACTAGATCTTTTTTCCCCATTGCTAGATCTTCCAGGTATCTCTCCTTTTTTCCCAAATTTATATGATCCTCATTCCATTTATAATAAACATTTTTTACTCTGATAGGCAAAGAAATCCAGTGGACTAAAGAGCCCTCCCCTAGAAGGTTAAGCAGAGGCACAAGAAAGAGTGTGAAAAATATTTTAACACTGTAAGGGTGTGGATCAATGACATTGATGAAAGGAACATACAAATACATGCTCCAAATCTGGCTGAAATATGAAACTTGTATGTACACAGTCCATATAAAGCTGAAAAATAAAGAAGTCACACAGAAATCTGCCATTGACTCATGCACAATACAAGCAAGCAATGGCTGGAGGACTGCCAAGTCTGGCCATGGTAGCAGAGAATCTGTGCAAACATTAGTCAATCGTAACACTGCAAAGTAAATTTGATATTGAAGAGTTCAGGTTACACGTTATCTTGCTCTAACAATTTCATGATACGTACACTGATTAGTTAAAAATGAAATTAATTAGGCTCACCGAAAAGTAAACCACACGCAACCAAGATAACATGAGCATTTGTGAAAGTGGGTTGAAATAGAACTCAATCAGATGCCCCTTCTTATTATCACCTATCAGAACAAATCATTAAGCAACATGCAGGAGCGTAAACTACAGTTTGGCATCACTTCCACTGAAATAATCAAATGTTTTCTGGAGAAAGGTGATAATAATATAGGATTATTAAAGCTGTGACATGACTGAAGCCAGTTAGTGGGCTACTGCTGTCACGCGTTAAGAATTTATATTCAAGAGTAATATTTGGTATTTTTTTCCATGACATCTATTTTTTGTTGTTGTGAATACAGAGATAAAAATAGCAGCTTTCAGCCTCTTTATTTTCCAAATTGCTATGAAGCTGTGACAGGAGAGATTTAGGTTGGATATAAGAAGAAAGTTCCTCACCCAGAGGCTGGTTGGGCACTGAAACAGGCTCCCCAAGGAAGTGGTCACAACACTAAGTCTGACAGAGTTTAAGAAATGTTTGAACAATGCCCTTAGGCACATGGTGTGATTCTTGAGGTGGTCATTTGCAGGGCCAGGATTTGGACTTCAATTACCCTGATGAGTCTTTTCCAGCTCAGGATATTCTATGAATCTGTCATTTAAATTAATAATTTTTCACTCCCAACCTTTCTGCCAATTACCTTCTTCACAATTTTTTTTTAAATCCTCACCTTGTCAAGTTCATTTTTCCTATCTCTATGCTCAATTTGTGACGTACTCACTATAAAAAATGCTGATAAATACATTTTATAGAGAGTTAAACTTTTAACGAGTGCATTTCATGATTTATGTATTAATTGCCTTTTATGCTGATATATTCAGGCAACTACAGGTCCTACATATCATGACTGCACTATCTTGGCCAACATCTACTTTCTGAAAATGTGCCTTGTATTAATTGTTCAAACCATCAAGAATGTTCAAGGTAATTGGTAGGAGCATAAAAATTCTAGGCAGTATGCAGGGGAGAGAAGGAAGGCAATCACCTAGCTTTCCCTTACAGGGAATATTATGCTGCCAGAATAACTCCAGCTTTCCAGTATTGCCAATTCCTGTGAAGGTGAGCATTGGATTACATTTACTGGTAGAACATGCTGCATGTTAACACGGGAGGTGGGGAGGCATTGGGGGGTGTTTCATGCACAGAGAGACAACTGCTGAGACATGATAGATGGCTGTTTAAATTTAGAAACTGGGAAGGCATTTAATTAAGATTTACAAGGACATATATTGTGAGTTAAATATCAGATGATGGCTAGAAGCACTGTAAAACATGTCTATATCAATTCTAATTGCCATATAACTAAGCCTTACCATCATGCAAGGCACAAAGAATTTTACAGCTTCAATCACAGAAGACAAAGTAGCAAAAGTTCTTGCTGCCTTTAACTAAAGGTATTAACAAATTTCAGGGATCTGGATCTGAAGACTTCTGATAGGCGACTTCTATAGGAGACTTCTGACAACATTAGGTGGGCTTTTGATCCAGGACATCGAGAACAAAGCACTAATGCCCTGAGAAACAAATAACTTTAGCGCACTGTGATTTACGTGCCAAAAGATTTTAAATGCCACTTGTTCATGAATGACAGAAACTTGAATCTGAAGCAAGGCTGAACAAAGCTCTTTGCTTCACTGAACAAAGCTCTTTGCTTCCTTTTCATGATGTGAGCCTAAAAAAGGCAAGTTTTGCACTGCCATCACTAGCTTATCACCTATTATACCTATTATGGTATTAATCACAATTTAAAAATAACTTTTTTTTTTTTAATTTTTTGTGAAAATATTTTTGGCTTTCTAAAATGCATGGAATACATACCTATGTAAGTAACTGAAGTGGCAGAAGAAATAGTCACTCCACCTCACAACGACAGCTGTACTGTAAACTGCAGCTTAACTTGTTAATTACAATGGAGTGCATCTGCACACCTGGGAAACCCAGACCACATCTTCTTCTAGAAAAAACAGTTTTGAAAGTTAAAAGGTGTGTAGTTGTACACCTTTTAACTCCATGAAAGCTCTGGAGAAGAGGAGAATTAACTCATTGCAGTTACAACTTCCTTGTGAGGGGAAGAGGAAGAGCAGGCAGTCGGCTCTTCACTCTTGTGACCAGAAACAGGACCCACGGGACTGGCCTGGAGCTGAGTCAGGGGAGGTTTATGTTGGATATTAGACAGAGATTCTTTACCCAGAGGATGTTTGGGCACTGAAACAGGCTCCCCACAAAAGTGGTCACATCACCAAGCCTTACAGAGCTTAAGAGGTGTTTGAACAATGCCCTTGGGCACGTGGTGTGATTTTTGGAATGGTCCTGTGAAGGGCCAAGAGTTGGACTCCATGATCCTTATGGGTCCCTTCCAACTCAGCACATGCTGTGATTCTATGACTGACATACATTCTCAAGGATGAGCAAAGCTGGCTGTCTTGGTGTACCTTCTTGGTGAAAATTATATGAGCTTATAAATAAACTCATTTGCCTTGTAAGGCACAAAAAAAAGGATATAGAAACTGCAAGAATTGTTGTACACATATTTTGTGTGAATTTTTGATGGCCATTTATAATAACTAGGTGAAAAATTAGAAGCACCCTGATGTACCCAATTTTCTTTATTTACTTGTTTTTTTCTGGACTGAGTCTGTATCCATTTTAGTCCTGTTTCTCTGACCTCATTAATCATTTCCAACATGTCAACATAATACCATGCTAACCCACAGACTCCTTGGGAAGGGGCAATTATTTTTACCCAGGCTGGAAAAAATACAGTAGATAAATTGGAATGAGGCAGATCATTATAATGTATTATATATTTCTTGCCTAATATAATGTCATAAATTCACTCAAGAGGTATTGAATGTAATGTTTTCATGCACACAGACAGACAAAAAAACCCCATATTTCTAGCCATATTGTTTATATTACTGTAGTCATGAGTAAATAGGCCTGATTTCCTCTAGCAAAGTACCTCCAGTGGAAGTTTCTTGTTCTGCCCAAGTTCTACTGCCCTGAAGAGTCATTTCAACAAATGGCAGAGCTTGATCACTATGTGGTACAGCACCACAGCCCCCTTCTTGAATTATATTGAATTTCTTGTCATCATATGGACTTTGTGACACATCAGGCAGAGATCATGTTGTCAATAAATTGGAGTTATGCCTTATTGACCTGTACTTTGGACTAGTGCCAAGACCATGCAGTGACCTGTGACATATTCGCTCCTCTGAAACTGAGTTTACAGAAATGAGAAGGTGCAGTGTTCTTGTTCTGTTGTTACTGGCTTATATGTGACTGCCAAGACATGAAAGACCTGCTGGCAGAATTTCCTTGTTGCATACCTTTTGCCATAGTATTTTAACTTAACTATTTAAGATAGAAATTGCAGTGCCTGCTTTTCAATGCTAAAAAGTATGTTGAAGATTAAGGATTGGGACTAATTTACTCATAAATATCAATATTTAAAAACAAATGAAACATATACTACTACATTTTTATTCTTGGTGTTTTTTAATGAAAGATAAAGTGGGTTTGCTGTTTTGATCTGTATATTCCTCTTCTTGTTCCCAGTGTTTATTACAGAACTAGAATTAAAAATATTTCCAGCCTGTTCCCTAATTAATTCTCCTGCCTGATGATGTTCATCAATTGAATGACTCTGTACTTCTGAAACCCAAATATCTGCTCACCTCTAAGTAATGAACAATAGAAAATGTTAGTGAAATTCCTGTAATGCTAAAAAGTAAAAACAACATTGTGGAATGTGTCTTCAAAACCTAACATTTGGTTGTCAAACTGTTATTAGCAAATTCATTTCACTTCCTGGGAAAATGTTTTTCAGATTTAGAAATGCTAATTACAACAAATAAAACAAAA
>VYXF01004882.1:1279928-1318766 GCA_013397295.1 Polioptila caerulea | reverse complement strand
AAAAAAAAAAAAAAAAAAAAGGAAGTTTAGCTCATTTTATCTCCATATCATTATTGGTTTGGTGGAAAAATACTGAGCAGTCTGAAGTCTGTTACTATTCTCCAATCTTGTGCTCATTCAGAGCATGCTGGTGTGACTTTCTTAAAGGGTGATACAAGAGTTTCCAGCAATGATACCAGCTGATTCAATAGTCCTGAGCATCATTTTCTGACAAGATCATTCACAATACCTCAGAGCACTGTGTGTGCCTAATACTAAAGCAAGTTTAATTTAAAAAAACATTTGAAAATCTATTAGTCATTAAACCAAGAAATCATTCCATGTTTCTTATTTAATCAAAGCTTTCTGAAAATACCTCTCAGAGTTTGAAAGTGTTTCAAAGTATTTTTCATCTCATGACTTTGTGACTTCCTGCAGTGAGCAAATTTGGTACAAACAGCAAGACACCACGAATCCAGATGATTATGTGTTCTGTTGCTATATAAATTTTATTGGATATTATACAGTTTAGTAATTTTCAAGGAACAGTTATTTTGGAAAGTTGGGAAAAAAAATCACAAGTTCATGAACTGTGAAGCTCATGTATGTATTGAAATAAATCACCCTAATTGGGCACTGGATTTTAAAACTGCCAAATAAATCCTCAGAATTTAATAATAACAAAATAGGAGAAACATAACAACTTACACTATGGATGAGCCTTTTAAACAGCACAAAATGAGTCAATCAAAAATAGTTGAAATTTGACATGATTTCTAAACTGTCATGAAAGATTGAATTTATTATATTCTTTCATTGAAGGGAAAGAAATGAGTTAATATCAGTTTGGTCCAACCAGACACCTATTCAATGCAAATTGGTCAAGAGACAGTTAAGCCAGACAGTACCATCTGTAGAGTCAGGAGCTGGGATTTTGTTGTTGAAAAAGAAGAGGCCAAGTCTAACAGGCACTGTTATATCATTTAGAACTTAACCCTTTCTAAAGCTCTTTGCTCTTGGAAAAGGCTTTTTGGAGCAATCCAGAGATTGCAATAAGAATTAGGTAGCACTGATGGATAGGTAGTCTGTGAGCATGACTTAAAGCTCCCTGAAGCACAGAATGAACATGTAATTCAAAGAGAAATGGCATGTGCCACAGATCAGCAAACAGAAGCTTGTAACTGTCAGCTAGTGGTGTACTCATGTCCATGGATTCATTTACAGAAAAGAAGATATCACTGAAACTAAAGGATTCATTTTTGAGCAAAACTCTTTTTAAATTAAACTAATTTAGTGCACTCATATTGTAGGTTATTTAAATTAGATTTTGACAATTCTCTCATTCATAAAGAAGCTACATTACACCCTGACCCTGTATGCACCTTTCTTGGTTCCAGATGTTGAGTTGTTTGGCCATGTTTTGTCTATGTATTGAGTAAATGAATTCTTTCCATTTTGCCCAGCTGCTCTGTGAGGATGAGAAATGTCTAATCAAATCCAACAAATGTCATTTAGACACCATGACTCTAGTACCTACTTCCAAATCTCTGCCTCTAGTTGGCACTTATTACAATTTAAATATCTTTCAGCACTTGGACTGTTAATTTACATGAACAAGAGCAAGATCCAGAAACACTCATTCTGGATACCTGGAGTGGGATGTATCCTACCTATCAAAAAGACATCTCTGTCTAAATCTCTTCATTCTCTTTCCAGGCAATGAAGTGAAACAGACACTCTTAGGATATGGTTCATCTAACTTAAGGCATCTGTATTAGGAAAAGATTCTGTATCACCTATGATTTTTGCTTGTATATTTCCGTATTGAAAGCTTTATGCATGTACTAGGAGCTCCCATCTTGGATAAGCTGACCACCACAGTAATTGCCTAACAAGCATGCAAATTTAAGGTTCAGATACCCCTTGAAGAGACTAATCCACGTCTGCACTCACCTCTACCAAAACATAACAAGTCACTGAATTCAACAAGTCCATTTGTTCCATTTTCATTCTAAAGTGTGAAGTAAGCAATTCCAGTTCCTAACTTTTATGAGAGACATGTGATTGCAGCTGAGAACTAGATTCTATTAGCTTTATTTTAAAAGGCTACAATTCAATTACTTACCCAGGCCACCAAAAAGTTTAAAATAAAGATCAAGGCCCAATTCTGTCAATTTCTTCCACTGAAATGCAACCCTTGAGACCGGCCAACAACATAAAGTTTATAATACCAGATGTACACTCAAGAAAGGCCAAGTTTACATACTTTGTCATGCTCCATGACAGCAAACTTTTGATCTCCCCTTCTAAAGGTCATCGGTCCATTTTAAACCAGAACTACAGCATGAAACATACAAAGTCTGAGGCAGTGAAGAACTTTCATTTTTGTATTTCCCAGACAAATGTATTACTGTTTACTGTTTAAGTTTGAGTATTTTCAAATTAAAATTTCAAAGAAGGAGATTTAACTAATTTATTATAGTCAGAAGGATAAAGAATAGATATGAGGTTACTCTAATAACAGATGGGCATTTATATCAGTGTTGCAGAAAAGGCTTTAATTCTCAAAGAACATAGGGATTGCAGACAGGTATATTCTGCCACTTTTGAGGGTGTCCAGTCAGCTATATCATCTCTTCCCCTGTGCTCAGGGCTCGGCAAAAATTACTCCTTTTCTACATCAGATTTATATAATCCTCTTCCAGAGCACAAGGGCTGAGAGACCTGTGGAGGGAGTCTACATTTTCTTCCACAGTTCTCAAATCGTCCTCAGCCATTGCCAGTTGAACGTGAAGCAGTTTCTCTGTGGGTTTGCAAAATGAAACAAATGGCTACTATGTGGCAAAATTTGGGCAAGGAAAGCAGCTGTCTAAAGCAGTTATTAATTCCATACCTTTCCCTCTTACATGAAGATTGTACAGTCTTGGAAATTATTGGAGGAGGGCTAAATTTACTGCTTAACCAATCCACTTTGACCCCTCTGTCTGGATGCATGTCAGACTATGAAGTGTTTTTATAAAATGCACTGAGGTAAAAAAACAATAATACCTCTTAGCAGTTCTGGTTGATGACCAAGCCAAAGAAATGGGAAGGGCTGGAAAATATATAGCAAAATTCATCTTTCTCTGTAGTGTTCTGCAGTCTCCTTGTACCAGTTTTCCTGAAACACAGAGGCTCTTCAGTTTCAGAAACATGAATGTTCCTGAATTAGGCTTTGCATGGAGCATGTAAAATCCAAGCCAAACAGTTTGTTTTGCTCATTGCTTTTGTGAAAACAGACTCTTACAGGATTCCAGAGGTTAATAAATACATTAACATGCAAGGATTGGAAGCTAATGGTAAATAAAACCTTAGCAAAATGAGCTTAGGAAGTAAGAGCATTAAAAATCAATGGTTCCTTCAAAAGAGACTAATGGAGCCATTTAAATTACTCTGCCATTACAAGGTTTCTTATCTTAACCAATAAAGGACTAAATAAGCAAATTAGATTATTAACACAGAAGCCAACACATCTCTGTAACTATAATAAGATTTTTTTTCTGTAGATGTAGTAGGAGAGAATATAATCACTTAGACAGAAAAATACAGTTGAATGACTTGTTAGAAACTTCATACCGAATCCTAAAATCACCATTTGTGTTCACACAAGGACAAAGAGAACTAAATATTTGATCTTGTTGATGTGAAAATTATGCAGAGTTTGGATTTTCTGAGCTCCATACTTAGTTTTAAAAAGATAATATTATTTCATAAAGCAAAATCACAAAAAATTTGACTGCTGTGTTTCTATCTTTGTCAGTATTTTTTCCCAGTTTCTTTTCCTTATAATGTGTTAGAGCATAAATACAAAGTCTTCATTTAAAAAGATCAACACGATTCTAAGTGTTTCGGTGTGTAATTAATTGAAAATCTTGGTCAGAAAAGACAGGGTTTCAAAGATGTTGTAATATAGTCCACTTATATAACTTACCCAACTATAGTCTGTAACTTCCAATAGATCCTTCTTTTCCATGCATATCTAGAGATGCATTGAAGCCATAACTTCACTCTTGTTCACCAATAATAATTACTTCCACATTTAAGACATTTTTATTAAAGACTGGGATATTTCTCAAAGTTAATCAAACTAAACAATCTCTCAAGTCTTTACAGTACTCCTATTGTATTCCTCGCTATCTATGCTGAACATTTGTTTTGATTTTCCAAGATAAAGTAATCTCCTGGGCTGCAAAACAGAAGTGGAATTGCTAAAGTGAATGATGCGCCTTAATCTATGCAAAGCCTGCCTTTCTTTCTTTACACGTGCACTTTTTAACATGAATGACAAAAAACAAACTGTCTGAAAACAAAAAAAAAACAAACCCTGACTTCCTGGGAGAAAAAAAAAAAGCAGCACAGTGCAAAGTACATGCATTATTTATTTTCTCCCTGACTCTATCCTATCTACTGCTTATTAGTAAAAATATAACTCTAGCACTTATGAAAGTCACAAGGCTACTGTTGCTTCAGCAAGTGGCTAAAAAGTAAGTACTAAATAATTTACTGCCACATTGTTAAATGTGGAGGGTGGTGGGAGGCCTAGAACTCCTTTGCTGGTCAACAAAGTGGTGTAAGTAGCTTGCAATCAGTCAAGCAGTTAAGTACTCTTTGAAAGGGAAGGATTGCTCCCTAGAAAGGTCTTGGAGGTGAAAGAGGTTGTAGCAGCCTAAAAGATAAGGGGCCTCTTTTGTGTGCCTCAAACACCTATAGCTGCAGAGGCAAACAAGGATGGTTGATAACTATGTGCAGTGAGAAAGAACAAGATGTGACTGGAGAAGGGGGACATACAGAGGGCAGCACCTTCCTGGGACAGACAACCTTGTTCTGGCTCCTGGAGATAAGGACAACACAGTAGAGCACAAGGAATCAAGGTCAAGAAGTGGACATGGACCACAGGGGATGATCAAGACCACCAAACATCCACAAAGCCCTCTGACTCATTTTTATAAAGATCTAAAAGAACAGACTATGCACGATAACTAATTTGTATAGAAAGTGAGAAACATATCTCCAGGGGGCAGAAACTTAAAAGGCACCCTCGCAGAGCCCAGGTGGCACCCACAAGACCCTAAACGTCTCAGCTGGACTGATGCTGGTGCCAGGATTGTAGATCTCTTTTCCACTCTTCCTTTCTCTCTCTACCTCTTTAATCCATCTCCCTCTCTTCCTTTTCACCCTACCCTTCTTTTCAAAATCAACTGCCTCTTGTTTATATGGAGAGATCAGGAACAAACATACCAATTTCCATATCAAGTGTCCAATTTACTAATAAAACTTTGAAATCTTTTGTGGATCCTATGACTTTTATCATTCCTTTCTACCATGAGCATCTATAATTCTTGTGTGCTCCCTTCCCCTTAAGAGTTGGATGCCACACAGGTGCAAAACAATGGAACATTGAGAGAGATTGAAAACAAACACAGGAATGTCTTTGGCCAGCATTTGTGCCACTTGGTCAAGCACATCAAACCAAAGTCTTAAAGAGAACCCCTTCAAAATCTATTGTGTCATAATACGCAACCTGCTTTCTATTGTCTCAGATTGCTAGGATTAACACAATGCATGTAATTACTCAAAATGTTCTAGCACATAGTAGCAATTCAGGGCTCCACACAAGTTCCTTTTCTATGTTAGTTTCAGAGACTTGGGATCCATTGAAGACTGTCCAGACTGCAAGAGATCCTAACTTGGGCATCTGACTCTGCCTTATGAAAAATAGATAGCATTTTACAGATCTGATGTGGCATCATTAAACTGTAAAAGCAGGAGAAGGCTGCTTTCCAGACTGTTCTTTGTTGTATAACTACAGACAACCCAGGCAAAGCATATTTCCAATTGTGTGCACTTGGTACCATGATGTTCAGAGCAAAAGAAAAGTGAAAAGGAAAGTATCTCATCTCTTTAGCATTGACTTACGAATACTTTTTTGTATAGAACAAGACACTGAACAACCCCCCCTTCTCAGCTTTCATCAAATGCAAAAGCTACAATTCTTAACTATCAAGTGCAAAACTTTGTTATACGTGAATCGATTGTAATAGCCATGAATAATAAACATTCTGGCCTCTCAAGAGCATTATTACACACAACTTTCAAATAATATTTATGCACAACAAAGGGTATGTGAGAGATCTACACCCAAAACACAGCACTTAAAAATATCATTTTTAGTAAAACTGAAATATATTATAACCCTTGAGTTTGGATTTTATAAATATATTTTAAGGAAACCAATTTTCATATAGTGTGCTTAAAGAAAGAAATCTGCATTTAGGCATGATGATTTAGGTACTTAAATATACACTAAGGCCCATTAGTTTGATAGCTGAGGGCTAGCTTATAGTAAACACCAACAAATAATGATACTTGGATCAGAACCACCAGAGGGTGATTCCTACTTTAAAAGTGGCAGTGATAGAGTACAATGGAAGAATATAAGGGAATGTAATGCAGCTTTCTTTAAAAATGCACACCATTTCATCATATTTCATAATATAACATACATTCAGCTACTGTTACTGAAAATCATTTTTCCATTTGCCTTGTCTGTTTTGATTTGAGAGTGTTCTTCTGCAATTTTGTAGGTTATCCTGGTGGAAAATTTATTTAGAAAGAGAATTAAAAAAGATTCAAGGGAATTCAGCTAAAGCCTCAGTTATATTTGTAGCATATGCACTACTCTTTTCTCATATGCCTCAGAAAAAAATGTAGAGAGTTACATTTTCTTTTCCAAAGAAGCAAACAAAAAATAAATGGAAAGGGTACACTATAGAAAAATATATCCATTTGGAATGGATACAAGAATGTCAGGTATATAAATCCATATGGAGGAAAGCAGTTTAAATACATGTATTTGAAACCAAGAAAGTCTGTTAGATAGATACCTACTGGATACCTACAGTTATCTGAACAAACTCAGCTGAAAATAGATGTTAATGATTAAAAATTAAAAAAAAAATAGTGTCAATTTTCTATAAGAAGGTTATGCTACAGAGAAGTTTTAAGTTTTAGATTAATCTTAATAAAATCAAAGGTAGCACCCTTTGCCAGGATTCAATAGTTTTTTTGTCCCAAAGGAGACTATGGAACACCTGGTGTGAAATCTTATAAATGCAAATTTTAAGATAGCTTTAGATTTCATTATCTGATAACAGATCATATCTCATCTTTCTGCCAGCAAACCTAGTTCTTTATTTTACATGCAGATTCCAGTAATGGAAGTGGAGTCTCACATACTGAACTTGGGATATGGCTCCAGAGGCACGCAGTGTCCTTGGAACAAGAACTCAGGATCTGTCCATAACAGTGTTAGGATCCTGGGGTCATTCACAGACTTCATCGTCCCCTCCCAGCCACCTCCAGTCCTGTGGCCATGCTGCCCATGGCCTAGGACAGCATTTTGTTTCCTCACAGAGCTGTTAGTCTGCGCTTCAGAAGCCTCACAGCAGCTCAGCTCTCCAGCACTGTCACTAGCCCTGATGTTTACCACAGCTTTATCTCTTGACCACCCTCCTTGAACTTCACACTGGAGCCCCTGGATGCATAATAGAACTGGCGCACTACTGGCCATCCCAGGGGCTGTCAAAGCACCCTTCTGTCACCACCTATGCTCTGCCCACCACCCTCAATCCCTGAAGGATGGAGCATCTTCAGTGAAGCATCTCTCTTTTATGAGGAAAGGCTGAGAGAGCTGGGCCTGTTCAGCCTCCTCCAGAGATGACTGAGAGGTCACCTCATCAATATCTACAATCCGAAGGGAGGTGTCAAAAGGACAGACCAGGCTCTTCTCAATGATGCCTGGAAGCAGGACAAGAGGCAATGGGCAGAAACAGGTGCACAGAAATTCCACCTGAACGTGAGGTGACGCGGTGCCGGATTCACCCGCTAGCCCCGGACAATGCATCCAGAGTGGGCTGTTCTCAGAAGTGATCTGAGACACAGCTGGGCAAAGGCTCTATGGCACTGATTTAATGAGGCTCAGTTGCTCAAGGCAACGATGAGGGAGGGGTCTTTCATATGGTTTCCAAAGAGGTTGATTTCCAAGGAGGGTCCTGGGATGAAAGACACTGAACCCTGCTGCACAGGGACTTTCATACGGAGGAGGTTTTAGGCGCGGGTACAAATTCTTGACCAATGGGGAGAGGACTGGGGAGGAGCACAAGGCAGAGTTTACAATATTAACGCTATGAGGAGGAGAACAGTTTGAATAAACCAATGGGGCTTCAAAGAACAGGGGATTTCCCTGAACAGAGGGGTGGTACAAGGTGGGATTGACAACTCAGTAGGAGGAGGGACAGGGAGCACTCTGTATCAAGGGCTGGTCTAGAGGAAGGTGAATGACTAGGTGCAAAGATAACAACTTGGACTGAATTAACAATACAGGGGAATGGAACAAACCATTAGGAATAAAAACACACCACAACGAGGAAGAACTTTTTCACTGTGCAATGGCTGAGAACTGGTACAGATTGTCCAGAGAGGCTGTGGAATCTTTCTCACCAGAGTCAAGAACCTTGTGGGCACAATTCTGTGTCATGTGCTCTAGGATAACCCTGTCTGAGCAGGGAGGTTGGACCATATGTGGTCCCTTCCATCCTGACCCACTCTCGGATTCTGTGATTCTATGTGGGAGGCTTGTCCTGGCTAAAAGAAGTGAACATTTAATGTTTTGACCTTATGTGAGAGGAATATGAGAGAAAGAGTGCAAAATACAGTTTTGCAAGCAAAAGCAATCAAAGGAAAGAAACAAAAACTTTGTCTTTAGTTCTAATGAGTTTCCTATGATGGCACAGCCATATCCAGGAAGAGTGCAATACTGCACTTTGTATCTTGCCATTAACTAAGCACCACACAGCCACTCCCTAGTGGGAGAGGAGGAGAACTGGGAAAAGCAAAGGAAACACTCATGGGTTGAGATAAGAACAGCTTAATAATTGAAATAAAGTAAAATATTGTACAATAATAATAATTTTAACAAACTGATCTATACCTTGTCTATCCCAAGTAGTTAGCAGCATCCTCAAGCTAAGTACACCCAGTCTGTATAACAGGCATAGTATTCTACAGTATGGAATATCTCCTTGATGAGCTTGGATCAGCCATCCTGGCAAGGCTTACTCCAAGCTTCTTGTGCATCAGCTCACTGGTAGAGCATGGTAAACTGAAAATTCTTTGATTTAAAGTACTACTTAGCAATAAACAAAACATCCATGTTATCAATAATATCCTGTTATCAATATGCATGTTATCAATAATATACTCATACTAAATCTAAAACACAGAACTCCATCAGCTACTAGGAATAAAATTAACTCCCTCCTAGCTGAAATCAGGACATTATTTCACAACTATGAATCCTGTCAGAGACCTGGACAAAGGTCTAAATTGCAGAAATACAAAAACATTTCAAAAGAAGATACTGAACTACTAATCTTTGTATCAAATTATTATCTGAGTTTTATCAATTTTATGATGCCTAATCTTCTGTTTATACTAAACTCTTACCTTAACAAAACAAAAATATATTGTCATAATACCAGAACAGAAGCGTTGTTGTTGAATCTTTGATAGAAAGAGAATAACATAAAGAAGCAGCGAATATATATCTAATTTAACCCAAGACCAGATCATGGCCTACAGGTCAATGACTGCAGAAAACAAACTGGAAAAATGAACACGCAAACAAAAACACACACAGACACACACACACTCACAGTCATATAAGCCTCTCAGAGGGCCAGAGTACTGAGTATGCATAGACATACATATATATACCTAGGCAAGTAGGCTGCCTTTACTGCAACTGTCTAGTACCGGGTAAAAAAGACAATTACTCAGGTACACTTACCATAAATAGAAAGCAAGCCAAGACTCCAGGGTATAAGAGTCATAAAAAAGATTTGCCTTTATTAAAATGATAGACAGCATGGTAGTTCAGGAATAAGAATTTTGTCAGCTGATAATTTCTTTAAATTATCAGAAGAAAAAATTCTAATGTAGTAAAGAAAATTAAGTATTATTAAACTCTTGTGAAATTAAAAAAAACAAAGGAGTCAAAGTAAAAAGTTCTAGAAAAACTCATTGAAAAATTCCATTTTTAGCGTCAAAAATAAATATGAAAAAACATATATCATGTGATACATGAACCAAAATGAAATAAATGAAAAATATAAATGCCAAAACAAAACACCTAGTGTTAGCAAAATAAGAACAAAAAGTTAAAATTGTTTGTTTGACCTCTTCCTTTCTTAAAATAGACATGTTCCAAATGAAAGATCCGGTTCCAACGAAGGTTTGGTTTCCAGTAAAAAGAGCACTTCATTAAATATTTTCAATCATTTTTTCATTATGCAATTCCAGTACTGCCTGGCACCTACTCAAAGGTGGAAGATTTACTTTTGTCTGCAGGAATAGCATACGGTCATCCAATCTGTCCTGCTAGACCTCTTTGGGAGGGACCTGGGGATGTTGATGAACGGTCACTGAATATGAGCCAGCAGTGTGCCCAGGTGGCCAAGAAGGCCAGTGGCATCCTGGCCTTTATCAGAAATAGTATGGCAGGAGTAGGACACTGATGGTGAAGAGGCACAGGAACAAGTTGCACAGAGAAGTTTTGGATATCCCATCACTGGGAGAGTTTAAAGTGAGGTTGGATGGGGTTCTGAGCAACCTGGCCTAGTTGAAGAAGTTCCTACTCGTGGTAGGGGAGGTTAAACTAGGTAACTTTTAATAGTCCCTTCCAAACAAAACCATCCTATCACTAGTTATAAACTATTAAATTTAAAACTCTTAATCAACAAAAACATGTAAGACTTGATTTTCATACCTTGGGACAGAGCAATCCATGTTTCTGTTATGGCTTTGCTACAATAAAAACGATAAAGCTACAGGGACAATGGTGATCCCATATATTTGTTGTTCTTAGTCATCTGGATACAATGTAATACTTCTGATAATTATATAGGGACAGTTGAAAAAGTACATTGAAAATGTCGTAAATATAGTCCCATCAGTTGTCGCCGCGGAATTAGATGCAACCCCTCTGATCAAAACAAACAAAAAAAAAAGATAAAAAAGTATTACTTCTTATTTTCTTATTACTCTTACCAAAAAGAATCTTCACACATCCAGCCTAAATGGCTGCATAATGTGAAGTTAGCAATAATAGATAAACTTCAAGAGTCAGTCATATGTATCTATTTATGAATGAAACTTCTATGAGAACTTGCTTGCCTTTACCTTGTGACTTCTGTCTTTTTCCCCAGTGATCTGAATGCTTTCCAAACTCTGCCACTGAACTTCATTAAAATAAAGCCCACAGTGCACAGCCTTATCATCTTAGCACAATAAAGATGTAAAATTTATTATGTATGCATAGGACAATCTAAATAAATCATGACTTAAATGTCTGCAATCTCCAAGTTAAATAACCTAATTTACTCTGAAACAATGTGTACAACTGAAACATAAATTATATAAATCCAGAATCAGGAATACAGAAAGTAATTTTTGTTTATTTGGGTAAATTTTCTGGCCCTTAAATCAAATGAAATTAGATAAAACTTCACCCTCTGGCCTTTTTGTTTCCAAAATTACTTCATTATCCTCTGATTCATTTTCTTAGTAAAACTTACTTTCCCATTTATTTTCCTTGGTTGAAATTCATCACAAAACAAATGCACTTCCTAAAAACCATCGTATTTTCTTCTCATATCTCAAGTCTTACCAGCAATTCTACCAAGTTTTAGTATATATGGCTTATTTTCCATCCATTTAGAACCAAGTGTAAAGAGTCCAATGAAATACTTATTTGTATTGTATATTTTTCATTATAGACCTAGTTAAATCACATTCATTAACTTCAAAATGTCTTGTGGCAGATCCTCAGTGATACATGAGGTATACAGTTTCCCATTTTCACATATAATTTCGTTTCCTTAACCTTTTCCTTCAGCTAGCTTGCCGTGTTACCTTCTCATGCTTCCCAACTGTCTTTGTTTTAGGCAGGACAGAGATAATTTTTCCACAGTAGCCATGAGGGGATGGACTTTACATCCGTGTGGACTTGTATAGGTTGTTATTCTATACCACCTCACATCATCACAAGGGTGGGGAAGTAAGGGATTACTCTTTCTGAGAAGGAGATGAGCCTGCTGTCACGGGGTAAAAGCATAGGCACACCTGCCATTGTCCATTGTCTCAGCTTGGCTCTGCATGTAAATCATCCTCTCTTTTCTATATTGTTGTTATCAGTATTGTTGCTGCTACTGTTCAGCTTCTTATCTCATTGCTTTTTCCATTAAATCATAATCTCTGCCTTTTGTCAGATATATAAATGACACCAGAGTGGGGAGGGGAGCAGTTTGTGGTTTTCTTTTTAGTGAAATTACTAAATTGAGGAAGACCATTCCTAAACCATGACATCAACCTCTTCCACAAATAGTACAATTGTTTTCTCCCATTCACTGTCATCTCCATCATTTTCTTCTCAGCACTTTCCTCCTGCTTGTATTTCAAACTCTTTAGACGTGTCATACCTTGCAGCTAATCCTCCTGATGTTATCTATCACTGTCCTCATCTCCCCTCTGAAATTTGCTGCCCTTCCTAGAACACAATGAACAGAAGATGCAGCATCCTGAAAGGACTGCAGACACAGCAGCCATGCACAAAAAATAGGAGCTGACAGCATCAGGGTGTAGTCATAACCAAGTTATGGAGTGAATAATACCCATATTTGAAGAGACATTGAGATTTCTACCCAGGAAATACATTATTTGGGCTATAGCATTGCACATGAAAAAACAAGAGCATGTTCACTCACAAATCAGGAATGCTGGTCTGAAAGTCAAAACTGGGACTTCATCCTTGCAAGTAAGGCAAACCCCGATAACACTTAATATGAATTCCAAGATTTACTGCAAAGTTTTTTATGGTACACATAATAAATAAGAATATTGAGAATCTTCCACAAATCAGGGACAGATAAGCATAAATTATTTGGGGTTGTATGAAATCTAAATTTCATACTATCACTACTAAGTGTTTTTCTTTCTCAGTAGAAAAATTAAAATATTATGCATATTAAATTCAGCATATGCTTCAGTAAGATTTCACAGTAATTTTACACATTTCAATTATACAGAAGGCTTGAAATCCCTGTTGTGAAAATAAAAAGTTTAAAACATTATGTAAGCACTGACAATGCATATTTAAGCAATAAAATAAAAATTAAATCCGAGCTAAGTATTGTGTTTCTGGATACAGACATGAAAAGACAGGTTTATTATTGCACTGCATCACTTTTCATTTGTGCCCTAAAAAGCTTTTTCTCCTTTACTGTTTCCAGTTAATGGCACTGTTATATCTCAAGCCCACTGAAAGGGAGGGAAAAAAGATTAGGTGGCTTATAGTTAAATTGTGCAACACTGATTCTATCATGAGTTTGGTTCGGTGCTGTGAAAGCAAAAAAAAAAAAAAAAACCTTTGGCTGCTGTGGAAATGATGAACATTGGATTGAATGCCAACTCTGGTTTTGATCAGCAGCCCTGCACTTCCTTGCCAACAGACTGACCATAAAATGGACATAGAGGGATCACCTCAGAGTAGAACTGTTCTTTGCATACAGAGCTCTTTGCATGGCAGAGGAGGCATTGCTGGGTCATCATATGGTATTCACTATATCCACTGACAGTGCAGTTATTTTGGTTTTGCCAAATGGTTGGGGTTTTCCCTTAAAAATACTCAGTATAAACTATATCCAGAGCACATGATATTAACATAAGTACCAGTTTGTATTGTCTTGTTGTCCCTTAATACATTTGGGTAGCTCTGCAAGGGCCATATCCAATCATGCAAAAAAATGACTGGCAACAGAGAGAAGAAAAAGAAAATAATGAAATTGAACCGTAATAGTTTGAAGATAACCTAACTTCGGTGACACAGAAGATATTTAACTTGTTCTGGAGCTTTCACTTCTGAGATTAGCATTCTAAGGTTCCTAGAAAGTAGTGACATTGATTACACCTAAGGAGAGAGGAGAGTGCAGTTATTGGGACATAACAGAGCTCATCACTGCTCCTGCCTTATCTATGTGCCTGATTTTCTTCAATGAGTTGACTAAAAGGGAATATCACCAAGTCTTGTCCCACAACATGGTCAGAGCATGACTATGTTACACACCTTGACATGACAACTGGGAAGAACTCTTCTGTCACATCTTTTAGATACAGCCTTTGAAACCTGGGAAGGACAGCAGTGGCCAAATAAGTAGGTTATCTTGTGCAGGAAGCTGAGTCCTTCTACAGGTAAGCCAGATCCCTCTAGGTGACTACGCTGTTCTTCTGTGAGTAAAACCTGTTGGGTATGAATAGGAAAAAATATAATGTACAAGGAACAAAAAAGATGTGCACATCTGTCTGTGCAGTCATGTGAATATGTTTCAAGACATTGCTTGAAAAGATGGTAAAATCAGCATACTCTACATTGTTCACATTAGCTTAAGTTACTGGCACAAGTACTTAATGTAAGACCAACTTCCTTGTGGAAGAAGATAGCTGTAACCACAGACTCAAGGGGAAAGCTGGCACTGTGCCTTCAAAATCGGGCTGCTGTGTAGCTAATGAATCAAGGAAGGAGTCAAGAGGGAGGCACAGGTGGCTCTGACCTTGATGGATTAGAGCTAATACCACCTTCTGATTCTTAATATACAATTTATACCCAAGCTGTGACTTGTCACATGGTATTTACAGTTCAGAACTAAAATTTGTTATGTTCTGTTCATTCCTGAGAAAAGCCTTGGGTATGTAATTTAGTTCAATTTCATAGTTACAAACATGCTCCCTTTTTACTGTTAGACAGTTGAAAAAGTTTACATTTAACATACAAAGGACAAATTCCTCTTCTTAACCATTTTTGGAGAAGTAACATTTCTTTTTTTTCAGCTAAACTGTTTCATGTTGCTGTACAATTATTTATACCACAATTTAAATAAACAGTCTCAACCAAGATTTCTTGTCTTAGAAACCAAAAATAGTATCAGGTGACTTTATTTATAAATTAACCATTCAACTATTTACAGAAGTGGCCTGTTAAACTACAAATATTACAAATAAACATATCCTAGAAGCTCTTCTATTGCTAAATATTTATGAAACAACTAAAATATTTTAAAGAAACTATTTTCCAGCAAAACTTATTTCCATGGATTCTCCAAAACCACTCTAAATGATGTGTAAAAAACTACTTTTTCAAAAGAATGCTCCTGAAACTTTCCATATCAGGGCAAAAGAGAAGTTTTCTTTGTGAACAAAAAGGGACAAGGAGAAGGAGGATTCTCTTCATAGTGTTCTGTATTTTAGAAAACTCTGTAATGTATATGTTAGTCATTTCTGAGATCCTGTTGAAAAATGTCATTGCCTGGCCATTGAGCCTCCATTGTTCATGAAAATTTTCTTTCCAACCAAGTAGTTTGAAAGATAGCAATTAACAAATGCTTTACCATAACTTAAACTGAAAAGTTCTCGTCAAGCATTGCAAACCAAATATTTTCACATATTCAGTTCTACTACTTTGTGAAATAAATCACAAGAACTTCTTCAACTAACCAGAGGCTTCTGAACTCCATTCTAGACATTGCAATTGGGCCTATGAGTCAATTCTGTAGATTTGTGGGCCAGGAAGATATGTTCTTCTTAGAGCTCTGCATGTCTTTATCTAATATTTCGTGGGAGTTCCGTTTTAGTTAAGCAAAATGCTCCCTTCATGAAAACAAAATAACTATAAATAAATATTCTTCTATTCATAAATAAATATTCTTCAATTCACATGCACCCTGTGTATAAACATTTCTTTTCACTTTTAATAATGGTTGCAAGAAACTTAGGTTGTATTGCATGATAAGTTTTCTGTTGTTCATGTCAGTCCATGCATGGGAGAACACTCCCTGCATTTCATTTAAATACACTTTTAATGGCAATTCTATAGTTTAGGGCACATAATCAAGGCAAAGACAAAACACATCTGATACCATCATTGAGGAGAAGGGATCCCAACAGTCGTGAAACTTGCTGATAATCTGTGTGAGTGTATCAGGAAATGGCTAGGGCACAGACAGGCTGAGCATATACTGAAGCCATCCATATTGCTCAGCTTCTTGCTCTTCTGCTCTCAGGAGGGTGGGTCCTGGGCCACAGCACCTACCTCTTTCCCAGACAATGTCAGGTGCAGCTCAAGGACAGCCAAAGACAAAGACTACTCCATTTTAGTTTGGCTTAGGTGTAGCCACCTCTCTTTGGTGTGACCTTTGCTGTGTGGTTATGACAATGTGCCATGCCATTTAAACGCATTTGACCTCACAACTAGATGCAGAGGCCCTGAACTCATTTATTTACTAGTGCAGGCATAGCATTCCTCTCACTCCTCAGCCTCCCAGCAAATACAAGAATCAGAATTGCTCATCTGTTGCAGACTACTTTGCTTGTCAAAGTCTTGCCTGGTCTGTTTTTGTGCCACATCTTCCATGGATGAGTGGTTTTCAATCACTGTTAAGCAGAAATTGTATCTCTGAACACAGCTGTGCTATGTGCAGCCACCTGACAACAAGTTTCAGCAACACTAAAGTATTACTAAACTAGGATCCACAGAAAATGTCTGTCTCCTGCTGCTGAGATGAAGTAATTGGCCCATCAGGGGTTGTCTGCCTTCAGGGAGATTCAGCTGATACAGCTTGATTGTTTCCATTCTCCCCTCTGCCTGCCTATTTACTCCTAGCACTTTATCCAAATTCTCCCTCTTTCTCATCTCTGTTTCCCATCCCAGCATCTGATCCTGAAGTTGTTTCTACGTCAGAGTTGTTTCAGGCAAGCTCTCACCAGAAGAAATGGAAGTTAGATTCCTCTCATCTCTGCATCAGGAAGAATAGAGGCTGAAGGACCATATCTGGACATTTCAGAATTTCCAAATATGTGTTTTGAGCCTAGCAGAAGACTTCAAAAGGGAACAGAAAAGCTTTCCCTTTTTTCCATATCAGTTTCTTAATCTCCAAAAATAATTTTAAAAGGCATGATTTTATATTAATTATGAAGTCCTATTTTTTAAATAATATCTCAACTGGTGTTAGCACTTGGAAGCTCCCCAAAGCTTATTGGATTATTTATTTACAAAACTCAGACTAATTAGTATCTACAAGGAAAAATACATTAAAGCAGAAATCAGCATTAAATCTTCTTAACAGCTGCCTGTAGAACAAATATATGAAGTGCAGAGAATGAGTTATTTAGAAGTGCCGACAAACCGTAAATATAATTCTTGATGAATTATGTTCAGAATTCTTCAGATTTCATTACTTGCAAGTGTTAATCTTAGCTGTCTGTCTTTTATTTTTTGTATATAAGGCATTGTGGGAAAAAAAAAAAAAACAACAAAAACAACCAGAATTCTTATACACAAACATATAAATGTTAACATTTATAATTCTTTTCCTCTCCAAACTTGGTATTAAATATAGTGAGACTCTTTCTGTGCTTTCATTTCTATAACAGACACTAATTTCATACTCACAGGAGCTGCATTCTCACTCTGTTGTAGCAACTTTGTACATACATGTGGAAGAAAAATCCCTGGACAGTTCTCACACATTCAGGAAGAGGTGCAAATCTTAGGAGAAACTCTGGCAGACAGCACTGGATTACCCAGTAGATGGACGTGTTGACGGCTTTCCTTATATTTGAACTACATCCAGCCATCATAGGGATGGAAACAGCAGTGTATCTCTGAACAGATTTTAAAAGTGTGCTCCATGTTATGGAGATATTATGATCATCTTGATCTTATAAGCAGCACTAACAACTCTTGAATTACCAGAAAATACATTTGAAACTTGTAAGAAAGAATAATTGAGCTTCATATCAATATTCTGATCATCCAGGCAACAGGGATAGTTAGCTGATAGGATGAATGAATGTTACTCAATGAATGTTGACACTGTTTGCTGTGAACGCAGTATAATTTTGCCCTGGCAACAGAGGCTGAAGTTCCAAAAACATTTAGCTGTCATGTAATACTGGTGGTCACAATTACTGCATAAACCAGCCACAGTTGTCAGTGAGGTTTTGAAACACGATACAATAAATCAGAATAAATCACAGACCTCTTTTAATGAGGATGGCTAAGAATTTAAGTCCTGCAACAGCCCTGAGGAAAATAGACACAGTGGGACTGCTCCTAAAAGGCTTTTTGGTGTAAGATGTTACAGGTTTTGTGGTCCATGTCTTATGTCCAAGGTCAGCCCATGTGTGGGCAATACTGGGACAGGCAGTATTGCAGGCGTGGTGGCTTGATCCTGGGCTGGATGCCAGGTGCCCACCAAAGCCCCTCTATCACTGCTCTACCACTCATCTCCACAAGCTGTCAGGGGAGAGAAAACATAATGAAGGGTCGTGAGTCAAGGACAGGGAGATATCACAAACCAACTACCACCAAAACAGATTCAACTTGGGGATATTAATGGAATTTATTACTAATCAAAATCACAGCAGGATAATGAGAAATAAAACGAATATTAAAAAACGCCTTACCCCACCCCTCACTCTACCTCTTTCCTCCTCTTGAGCAATGGGATTTATGGTCAGTTCACTACACCTGGGTTTTGCCACTGCTCAAGGACAGAAGTCCTTCCCCTGATTCAACACAGGGTCCCTCCCACAGGAGACAATTCTCCATTAACTTCTCCAGTGTGAGTCCTTCCGACAGGCTATAATCCTTTCCAAACCGCTCCACCAAAGGTGCCTTTCTGTTGCTACCTTTCCACGGGGTGCAGTCCGGCAAGAAAAACTTGCTCCAGCATGAGTCCTCCACAAGGTCACAAGTCTTACCAGGAAACTTGTTCCAGCATGGACCCCTCTTTTCGTGGATCTACAGGTCTCTGAACCCTCATTGACCTCCATGAGATCCAGGGGCAGGGCCTTCACTACAGGCTACAGAGGATCTCAGCTCCAGCACCTGGAGCACCTTCTATCCCTGCTTCTCCACTGACCTGGGTGTCTACAGAGTTGTTCCTTTCACATTTTCTCACTCCCCTGTTCTCTGAGTACAATTACCCCGTGCAATAATTTTTTTCTTCTCAAATATGTTATCATAGAGGCATCAGTATCATCTCTGGTTGTCTCGGCCTTGGCAAGAGGTGGGTTCATCGTGGACCTGGCTGGCATTGGCCCTGCCAGACACGGGAGAAGTTTCTGGCAGCTTCTCACAGAATCTGCCTCAGTAGCATCCTGGCCCTTGCAACCAAAACTTGTCCATACAAACCCAGTACAGCATGGTAGGCATGAAGGAAGCAGGTGGGTGTACTCACCATCAATGGGCTGGCCTACAAGAGTGTCTGAACACAGCCATGAGAAATTACCTTTTTCTTTTTTAGCAGACTCATTGCCATCTCAGTTTTTCATTTTTAAGAGAGTTGTTATGGATTTCAATGAAATAGAGTCAATTTCTGATACATGAATGCAAGTCACAGAACTACAATTTAGCAACATATGGTAAGAAAACAAGAAGGAATTGGTGTGGAATAAGCAAAAACATTGCACCGAATTTCGACCAAGTTAAAACCATGTGAGTGCATGGGCAGTGATTCTTAGTGGATTTCTGTTCAGTCATCTCCAAGAGCACATGAAAAAGAAAAATACTGGCCCGTGTCTCCACCAATTTCCATTGAACTAGACAAATCTTGCATTCAGCAGCACTATACTCTAAGGGAAAAGAAACTGGAGGTAAATGGTGGCTAAATAACAATCTTCCTTGAGGGAGCATAAAACACTAGTCAGAACAGATTATTATCACGTACCTTGATAAAAAACCCTCTGCTTGATAAAATTCAATACAAATTCAAACACTCAGTTTCTAAATTCTTCAGAATGTGGTTCCACCACCATCATGATTGTATGATGACACTAAGCTGAAAATACAAGCAGTATTCCTTGAAAAAAAATTCTAGTGTTTTTATATTAGGGATAGTACAGATGAGTATAACTGAAAAGACTGCTAAGACATGTGGTGGAAGTTATGTAGGTCATTTCAAAGAGACACTGTCAGGACAAAATTAAATATGGACCAGGTTCCTTTCAACACACCACTCTCTCCTAATCCTATCCAGTAATAAGCTACTTCTTATGCTTCCCTTTTACTGCATTATTTTTGTTAATAAACCCTTTCAAATTCCCAGGTAATGAAAACACCAAAATCTATATTTATCTTCTTTCAGTTTGTGAAGAGCTGTAGCCCATAGGAAGGATCCATGTTGCAGAACTATAATTTTCCCTAGATGAGTCAGCCTTGCTTGTGAAATTAATTACTGAACGAACTCTCTTATTTCAATCCACAATCTTTTGTTGTATTTTCTTCTCCATTTTGTTGATGGAGGGGGGGCATGGTAGAGTGGCTTGGTGGGCAGCTGGTGGTCAGCCATGGTCAGCTCACCACAGATATTTTGGTATCAAAAGAAATTGTAAGCTCAAAAATAACAAACCTCACTATTAAAAATCCATTTGGTATTTTTCTTCTTTTTAAAAAATACATAAAATCTGAACAATGTAGTGCGTATTTTGGATACAGACTTATAGGCTTTAGTTTCTACTTCTTCGACATAATAGTTTTAGCTAATCTTTTTTATCATACATACCTTGTTGATAGTAACCATCTTCTACAACAAAAATGCAGACAAACACCTCTAGATTTTATCATTTCAAACCTGATTTATAATAAGTCCTTGAACCTATTTATGAAATATGTAGCTTAGACTATTTTCTTGCTTGCTATACTTGCTGTAGCAAATTATACTTGTTAAGTTTAACAGGGTAGTTTGAGTTTAGATACTCCCTATTTCAAAATATTTCAAAAATATAATTGTGGAAAATAACATTATCCTTATAAATTAAAAAGAATGTAGCAATTCCACACTCTGAATAATTTTAAAATTTTCCCAGATAAAGGATGGTTGGCAGCAGAGGTTAATGGAAGAGAGTCTTAAAAAATTTCCTCCCTTTCTCTGCAGGTAGCCTTGCAAAAGTTTTGGTCACCACATCTTTACAGGCAGATGGCAGAATGTTCAACAGATAAGATGCTTAGACAAATCAGTAATGTTAAATGCATGATCAATTGTTGGCTACATTTAGAGAACTCAGGACCTTAGGATTTTGTCTAGGAAGTTATTGTGCAGAATTTGTGCTAATATTCCTCTGAGGTATTAAAATCTACAGGATATGGTTAATAGCTACTGATCTCTCATCACCTCCTATGATACACAGAGCACTTCAGAATCTCAACTAAAGTCTTGCAAAGTCTCTGAAGGCTAATAAATATTTTCCAATTCCTTGGATTTATTTGTTTATGCTATTTTAAATAGCTGGTGGTCATAAAAGATAACCCTTCATTCTCCATACCATCATGACCTTTCTGAATGACAACTGCCATAAAAGAAGACGCTGCAGCATTTCAAATCTTTATGACAGTGTCTGGCTGGCTGTTCTTTTAACAGCTTGCTGGCTTCCTAATGATCCCTCTTTCTGTTTTATTTCTTCAAACCCATTTATTCCCAGGTTGGTATTATTTGCCAAGGACACACACTCTCTCTTTGTACAATATACCTCCTTTCAAAAACTGAATGAAATGATAAGATTTATAAAAATTACTTCTTACAATAAATATATGTATATGTATATAAGAACTTGATAACAGTCAGAGAAACAATTTCACAATGTTATTGTGAAATATTACTGCCTCAAAATTTTGGATGTTCACCCACTTAAGTACAAGTTATTTGATCTTTATAGAAGAGAAATTAGAAATTGATTATAATCCATATTCTTATGCAATAGTTGTAGGCAATAGTGGGACACTTCAGGCTTCTAAACTGAATCTACAGTTTGAAGACACAATGTCTCTCTGACCTGGAAAATCAGCACAATATCTAGCAAAACCTGGAATTGTTGAAGGAATTTGTTATCATGCTAGAGAAAAAATCTAGTAATTTTATGGTAACTGTTTTTAAGGATAAAGGTAGAACCAGGTTTATAGAAAGGAAGAACCTCTTTAATTAGACCAGTTGACACAGAGAAAACAGATGCATAAGCTCTTCTTCAAATCCTGAAAATTTGCATGCTTGAAATCCTGTCAGCCATTCAGCTACTTTATTGAAGCTTATTACCTTCGCCACGACAAAATAAAGCATTGGTCAAAGGCTGATAACATCTCAAAAGATGGTGTCATATATTAATGGAAGTGTCGCCTGCATTTGTTATTTTTTTCTGTTTATACTTATTTTTCTTCTATGGTGCAGCTTCTTGAACTGCACCATACTTTTGCAACCACTTTTGCCTCCATTCAATCCAGAGGTAATGTCAACGATTTCAAGAGCAGGGAAAATAAGTGGGCTTGCATTAGAAATGCTACAATTGCCTTAATGAAAGAATCTTCTTTCCTATTGTTTTTCTCTAATATCTCCATGAAGAGAAAATAACATTCTATGACTTCATTATTATTTTCTAATGCATATGAAAATAACACCCTGATTTTCTTCAGATTTTCTAAAACTAATGAAAAATAAATCCTAAATATATCAATATACATAGAGAGAAAATAGTCTCATACTGAAAAAAAAATGAAAAACAAAACAAAAAAAAAGTGTTTAATGATTCCTCCCCTAGGGAGGGCATGAAATTGTACTGGGTGAAAGAAATAGATATGCAAATTACATATGCATAACTGGATGCCATTTACTTTTAATGTCTGACCTCCAATTTCCAGAAACATCCATTTAATTAAGGGATGTTATTGTTGTACTCCTCATTAGATCCACACTCTTAAAATAACGACTGTTCAGAACCTGATCTGTTAGACCAAGCTTCCCCTTTGGCTTCCTGCTTTCCAGAACCATTTGGTCTATTAGCTGTACAGAAAAATCCTGATCCATTTTAGCATACTGTCCTAAGGAAAGGTAAACCTCTCTCACAGGGAAACAGGAAATAAAAACAGCTAAATTCCTCTCTTTTTAAAATTCTTTTTCCTGATGAAATTGCCCAATAAATAGTACTAGCAACAGGAACAAGAGGATGTTTTGAAATACGAAATGAAGTCTTTATTTCAGAATAAAGCGGCACGCACATCACATTTATTTGGTCTCAGTGTGTCTTACATAAGATGATGAAGCAGGGAGATCCTAAGACTGCAAAGCATTCATAATGAAAACATTTCATTTCAACCAAGTTACTCATTATGTGACAAGCAGTAGAGTCCAAAATAGTACTTCAGTGATGTCTTTTTTATTGATTTTTTTTTTTCATTCTGTGTGATGAGCCAGATAATACAAGTCATCACTACTTATTCAGTACATAGGAAAGCAGGAGAGGACACCTGGAAATTTCAAAAACCAAAAGATAAAACATTGCATAGAAGGGGGGAAACCAATACCAACATTATTCTTTTTTGGGGGTTGGTTTTCATATTACTTTCTTCATTTTCATTGTGGATTTAGCTGTACTGCAAATTTACCTTTCCATCAGCATAATCTTCAACTGCAGCTAAAGTTAAACACTCTTAAAAATTATGTCCTTGTAGACATTTCTGTCTGAGCTTCTAATGCTTAGTTGTAGAGGCTCATCTTGAATTCCCACACTGACGCTCACTAAGATAGAAGAAAAGATCATAAGAAGTAGTCAGCATGGATTCACCAAAGGAAAATCCTGCTTCACCCATCTGATAACTTTGTATGATGACATGACAGGATGGGAAATGAGGGGAGAGCAGTGGACCTGGTATACCTCAGCTTAAGCAAGGCTTTTGACATTGTTTCAATTAATATCCTCTTAGGTAAACTCAGGAAATGTGGATTAAGTGAATGGACACAGAGTTGGATCCAGAACTGGCCGAATGGCAGAGCTCAGAGGGTTGTGATCAGCAGAGTAGATTCCAGTTGGAGGCCTGTAGTCAGTGGCATCCCCCAGAGATAAATACTGGGTCCAGACTTCTTCAACTTGTTCATCAGTGACCTGGATGAAGGGACAGAATGTGCCCTCAGCAAGGTTCCTACTGCTTTGAAACTGGGGCAGTGGCTGACACACCTGAAGGCTGTGCTGCCATTCAGTGGGACCTTGGTAGGCTGGAGAGTTGGGCAGAGAGAAACCTAAGGAGGTTCAGCAAGGGCAAGGGGAGGGTCCTGCACCTGGGGAGGAATAACCAGCACAGGCTGGGGCTGACCTCCTGGAGAGCAGCTGTGCTGGGAAGGACCTGGGAGTGTTGGTGGATGACAAGTTGATCATGAGCTGGCAGTGCCACTGTGGCCAGGAGGGTCTGTGGTGTCCTGGGGTGCATCGAGAGACTGTGGCCAGCAGGTCAGGAGAGCTGACAGGAGCCCTCTGCTTGGCCCTAGTGAGGCCACATCTGGAGTGCTGCACCCAGCTCTGGGCTACTCAGTACATGAATGACAAGGAGCTACTGCAGAGGGTCCAGCAGAGACCAAAAAGATGATGAGGGGCCTGGAGGATCTTTTATAAGCAGAGACTGAGGGAGTTGAGCCTGTTTAATCTAGAGAAGTCTGAGAAAGGATCTGGAAGGAGTGAAACCCTACAAAATTTCTCAGGAAAAATTTCTCACATTCTTCAGGAGATTAAGTGAATAGCAGTGTTAAGGAAAATTCCCTAAATCAAAGTTGTCTGTGCACTGTAACTCAGTACCCTCAGATCTGTTTTTCCCTTTGGTTCCAAAGGCCAGTGCCCCTATGATCCTCAATAACACACTGCACTACTTTCCAACATGATTGACCAATTGTGTATGTAATTCAGCCTTGTTAATATCTTGCTCTTACAGTTGCAGCAGATGCTTTGTGTCTTCCTTTCCTTAGAGGGAGAGAATAACCTCATTTTCCATCCAATTTTTGCATACTCTATCTCAGAATATTACTAAAAACAGAACCTTTTTTCCTTTCAAGGGCAGAAGTATAATATATAATTTTATGTTTCCCCCATATGAATATTTTGTGCTCTTCATTCACCTCTAAGTGAATTATGGACCCCTGGAAGTCCTGAAAAATAACTAAGTGTGCATTTTTAAAAGTTATGTAATACCAGTGACCATGTAACTTACTGGAGGCACTAAAAGATCCTGCTGTGCGTAAGCATCTGAAGAAAGCCTGCGAGGTCTACAAGAGATCCTATTCTAAAAGATACAAGGGAAGGCAGAGGCAATCTATCATGCCCCATAGCTTTGAAAAATTGATGATATTTGACACTGAGATTATGACACTACAAGGGCATATTATCAAACATTTTGAAAAGTGTTGCCACAGCCCTAACAGCATGCCTACACAGTGCTCATTTGTACTGCCTAGCTGCATCCCATGACATCTCTGATCATGTCATCAGCGAGTCAAATAAAAGCTCTGGAGACATCAAACATGCTGAGATTAGAGAGATTAGAAGCAGATGGGATGCACCAAATATTGAGTAATATTACATATTTGACTGATTGTTGAACTTTGTTCATTTACAGCCAAGTTTCTGTTGCGTTTCCTTCTCTTCAAGATTTATGCCCTTATTTGCATGTTAATGTGCTTTGAGTCAGAGCAGATACTCAGTAAGCAGATATGGAATAAAAGCCCCTTTAAAAATAGACCATGAAATGCACTTTATGCCTGTTTGTGCAATCTGTAAAGAAAATGCTGCAGACAACACTCATAATAAGATTTATATTAAAAATTAAATATAGGACAATGCAGTAATATGAAAGTTAGTTCAAGCTCCTGCTAATCTCATTCTCCCTTTCTCAGTAAGAATCATGAAACACAGACTTGGCCTTTTAATGGGTTAGATATACCTTATCAGAATATTTAAAGTGCTCTGCCAAAGCCAAATTTAAGAGGCCAGGTGGTACTTCAAGAGGAGAAACTGCATAAAGTGTAGCTGAATAAAAAAGGTCTTGACAAGGATACGTTTCTTGTGGAAGAATATTAGGTACAAGACTAGGACAAGAAAATAGAATGTTAGGGAGGATTTTATTTTTGTTGTTCTGTAGGATAAATGCTGAAGGCATATCAAGAGCATTTGATTTCTGCTTTTGAAAGGAAAAAGCATGGTGGGGAGAAATGGTGGATTTTCTCTTGGCTAAAGGTAAAAATGGCTTCCAAAACAAAGGGGTTTCTGCAAATGCCAATCTGATAAATACTCTGATAAATAAATACACTGATAAATTACTTTTAGTTTAAACTTTTCAGTGCTAATTTATTCCCCTTTCTCCTCTCACAGATCAATTACATGTCTAGTGTTAGTCTGTTGTTTAATTAGATTTAGGCTTCTCAGCGTACACAGAAGAAAAAGCAAGATAGCTAAACTGGTCTGGGAGAACAGAAGAGGCATTCAGTACAGCTGTGCCAGAGTCTGGAGTTTCATTCCTTGTCAGATTTTCTTTCTGTGTACTTGTACAGACTGAGAGGTTGCCCTCTAAATACTAAATTAACTCCAGTAAAAGACAAAGCTGACTGTAACCATAGCAGAACAAGAGTTCTCAAGTTTTTTTAAATGGAAGTTTCTATTTGCAGAGAAGATAATGGTTTTTTTGGAACTCTCTTGATATTCTTACAATACTGGAAATGACAATAAAATGTAATTAGCCTTTTGGGAGTAGAAAAGTTTTAATGGACGAACACTTCACAATATGGTAGGAATAGGGTGATGAGTAAATCTTTCCAGACAGTAAAATATACACAAAAAATTCTACAAGAGATAAATCTACAGAATTACTTAATTTATACTCATTTTCAACCCAAAATGAAACTTACTTTCAACAAGTAAGTTTCTTTGGCTCTGTGATGTAAAAGAGGCCTGATTCAGAAAAAGGAAATATAAGAATTACCAATGCTTTTATAAAAAACATTGTTTCTTATTCAGAGAGAGGGAAAATTTCTGAGCTTCTGGGAAATTAAAAGTCACCCAGGAACCACAGTCTTAGGAGAAATTCACTATTCACTTTGAAATGACCCACAAAAATATTGCAGCCAACAGCTGCTCAGGTAAATCAACAGATAATAAATTCTTTCCCATTCCATCAGGAAAAGAAATCTGCTAATGAATATTAGAAGCATACATTCTCAGATCCTGTTTTTGGATTTTGTCAATAAGATCTTATACATTATAATTGTTTTTTCTATATGCCCAGGAAATAAGCCTCTTTAAGTTTTCTGATGAATGCTTTTATCAGGTTACATGTAAACAAAGGTTCCGTTTCAGCCTCAGGAGAGAAAAGTTCTGCTCATTTAAGTGCTTGGAGCTGTCAAGAAGGTAGATTAGGTGCAGCACACAAAATGAATTTTTGAAAGGATCACTAGCTAAGAACAAATGGTAGTCATTAGAGAAGCCCACAGCCTAGTTCAAAGAATCTCATTAGGCCTCCTCTGCTGACAGGCTTATCAGCTGATTGCAAAGAAAAGTTACTCACAAAAGAAGAAATCATAGCCTGACCATGAAGAAATGCCAGTAAGTCAAAAATTCTCTGATGGCCTTGTGGAATCCCACACCTTTTATCCACCCTTAATACTAGTTTCCAAGTATGAACTTAGTGGCAACAATTTTGTGGACTGAAAGAGAGTGAAGCCAAGAGTTAGGTTAAATTTCCTTTACCTGTGTGGCCAACGTGCCTTTATCTTGCTCTAGCACTCTTGAAGCCTGTAAATCTTATAGGTATATGAGTCTTAGATCACTTCTGGAGATGTTTCGATTAAGTTTTCCACTGAGTGTGCTGGAACAGATGCACGAAGGACCACTCCTGTAAGTATATTGGCATACTTAGGCAAGTAATTAATTAACTGCAGAAAACTGTTATTTGACAAAGGCCCTGTTGAGATAACTGCTTCAGGCTACACATTGTAGCTCCTGTTAGCAAGTAAATAAACAAGATCCCAAATGGCTCCTAAAGTACAGAAGAAAAAACTATCATTATGATCATACTTCTCCCAACAATGGGTTCAGAATTTTGACAGTAGACTGTACACTCCATACACATATGGAATTAAATCATTCACTTAGAATCCAGAAGCATATTGGAAAAGTAACTACACCACTAGAAAAAAAAATATAAGCAAAGAACAACAAATAACTACCTACTGGCACCATATTTGAACTGCTGAATCCAGTTCTGGGTTCCTCATTACAAGAGACACATGGACCAGGAGACAGGATTGAGTTTGTCAAGGAAGCATGAATATGATGGAGTTCCTGGAGCATCTGTCTGCCAGGAAAGGCAGAGAGAGCTGGAACTGCTCAGCCTGGCAAAGACTCAGGAGGATCTTTCCCATGTGTACAAATACCTCTTAAGGGGAGTAAAGAAGACAGAGACAAAACCTTCTCAGTGGTGCTCATGGACAGAACAAGAGACAGTAGGTGTAAACTGAAATACAGAAAATTAAGCAATTGCAATTAAGCATAAGAAAAAAATTCTTCAGCATAAGAAAAATAAATCTTCACCATAAGGGAGACACAGGTTGCACAGGGAGGTTGTGGTCTCCATCCTTGGAGATACTCAAAACTCAGTGGGATATGGCCCTGAGCAACCTACCTCAGGCTGCTTTGAGCAGACCAGTTCGACTAGGTGCTTTTTAGGGGTGCTTTACTAACTCAGCCATCCTGTGATTCTGCAATCATGTGTATCTATGATTCTATGAAAAGGGGAAGAGTGTGCACAATTTCTAACACTTTTCTTTCTACATGACTCCTATTTTAATTTTTTCATGTTTACATCTGGACTAATAATAAATCACTGATGAAGCTTTTTAGATGCTAATCATAAATTAAGGTGTTCTTCTTTTCCTATAACAAGATTTTGAGCATTTCCAAAGCTCAAATGTAGTGTACATGGAGTATAGTCAGTGACTGGGAATGTATTCACTAATAGAGCTCATTTTGTCAGGGACTGTTCTTATAACTTCTTCACTTCTATAGAGTGATTAAGTTTTCTTTTTAAAGAGTTATGTTTTAGTTTGTTGAAGGTCAGTCCAGTCACGTAGACTGTTCCAGCTCTAATACAATGTGACTAGCTGACAAGGAATTTTTATGAAGTTTGCTACCCTTATTCACAACTAGGAGCAATCATGGTAATTCTCCCATTACAGCAATAACTGGAGCAAATCAATAATTTGATTAGGTTTATGTTGCATGTGCAGCAGCCACGGCTACTTGGGGGTTTTTTGTGGGAAGTTTTTTTGTTTGGTTCAGGGTTTTTTTGTCTTTTTAGGGGTTTCCTGGCTTTTTTTACTAGATTTGAAACAGGTTTCCACTTTATATTTTACAGGATTTGGGTTTTGCTGACTTTCTCTATTAGCAGTAATAGTCCCCTAGTTTGGAAAATACAACTGTCAATTACTATGAGGCATCTCTGAGTTGCTGATTGTTGCGTTTGGCTAGAAGGGTGGGTGACACTGAAAGATCTCATAGGATCCTCAATGAAAAAGTAAACACAGGAGATAATGAGAACTTGTAAGTGCCACAGAGCCACAGAAAGACCAAAGAACTCACTCATCAGGAAAAATAAAACAAACATTTCCAAAGCCTCAGAATGAAAGACAATTTTAACTAAAATTATTATGTCCTATGGAATAGAAGTCGAAGTCCACCCAATTGCTTTTTGATATTTGCACAAAAAAAAAGAAAACAAAAAACCCCCAGATTTTGTAGCACAGAAGATATCAGAAGGCTGCAATGAAAGATGGGAATCTCATAACAGAACTTAGGTATAAAAAGCCCTCTATGAAAAGTTCTGACCAGCAGGTTATTTTGTTGTGAACTAGCATTAGCCTCAAAGTTAGCATCATATATAATTTTTGTGTCATACTGAATGCTATAACTCCCTTTGAAGAAAAAATAAAAGACGAGGTCAATAAGGATGAAAAAAGGGCTGCAAATACTTACACATCTTGTAAACAAACAGCCTGCAATTGCTCCACTACTAAACACAACAGAACTGATCATAATTGGCTATTTCTGATTCAAAAGGTAATGTCATTATTTTGTCAGTCTTTGGTTCTGTTCATAACAGCAAATTATACAACTATTTTTCTGCCACAGAGCTTTTTGGTTTTTAATGTTTCATGCATGTATTTTATATTAAAATTCATATTTTCTGGTTAGCAGCAGAATAGATATGCTTCTATGATATAATATACAGATGTATAAGTCATAAAAGGGCTTCTACAGGAAATGTGATGCTCTGTAACGGCAATGATTTTGAATCCTTGTGCTTCAGCCAGCAACCAAATACTAAAATCTAAAAAAAGGAGGAATTGCAATATTTGCCTGGGGTTAAGTGGGCCAACCATCTGGTTTTAAATATAGCAAGACAGTAAAATTTGTTGTTTATATTACCGTGGAAGCAAAAGCAGCTACAGTGGAACCTACAGGTAGGATAATTGAGGCAGAGAAACTAACCTGCTTGTACAGTGTTGGAGTGTTGCTGATAAGTTTTCTGAGAATAAAATCAACACTCATGCAGCAGCAATTTCTGAGTCTGTCAGACAGTTTCACCCTGGATAAAGCCAAGCAGCATTCAGATTACTTGCTATTGCTTCTATCAAAAACAAAACCATTGAAACTCATAATTAATTGTTGTGTTTAGAGAAATATTACATGAGCTCAGCCAGTGGCAGCAATTGGCAAAGATACCACTTTGGGCTTCTTTCACTATTGGTGTTTTTGTCACATTTCATCAAAGGGACCCAATGTCTTTGCCCCCCTGTCCTTCTGGTATAGATTCATGCTGGGTCTCCATAATGAGACTCATACTCTAATCAATCAATATCTGCTACTCCTGTTTCTAGCTGAAGAACAGTGTATCACATCACCTGTCTTCCTGTTAATCAAGGGGGATACTGCTTGTGACATTTATACAACAGAGCAAAAGATAAGGTATGAAGAAAAGGGTTTTGTTAACCTGCAGCTTCAACTCAGCTCTTCACCATGGGAATTTTCTCTAATTCAACTTAAACTATTGTATTACACACAACATAGCAAGAATAATTAAGCTGTATGAGAGTAAAGAGTCAGCTGACATGACAACTAGTGGATCCCTTACTGAACAGGGAGCCTCCCTTAGAGCTGGCCAAATGGAAAGAGATCAGCACAGTGTGTCTTCTCCCAGATTTCTCTGTTCAATCCCTGAATTAAACAACTTTGTCCACTGAGGCTATCACCTGCCACAGTAAATGTCCAGGACTGTTCTCTGTTGTCCAAGTAACTCATACAGAACTGCCCACATCATACATTGAATTACTAAGCCTTTGAAAATAAAATGACCTCAGTAAAGAACTATTTCCAATGCATTAGTCTTTTTCAATACTGGAAACTGATACAGTGTAAGCAGTAGAAATTCAAGTGTATAGAAACATTCTTTCACTGACACGGTTAATTACAATAAGATTTAGTGATTACTTTCAGAGGATAGGAACGAACTGAAATGATTCAGACTAAAAAAAATCCCACAGAACAGAGCAGGAAAACTGGATCTTAGACTGATTATGACTTTTATTTCTTAAGGGATTACTTTCCCTCTTTCTATTGGTGGTAGTCTGTAACACCATAAAGAATAAAAATTCTGAGGCTAGGAGAATTAGCTTGAGCATGCACTTTTCACACTGTGAAAACCAATGAATTCATATTTGCCAAGATGTCTACTAATGCTATACAGCACAGAAACCCATCAGTTTCAACCTTTTCAAGAGTTTGCAAGAAATGGAATGACGTATAAGAAAGATTCTCAGTTTTGCACTTAAATGTGGAGAATATCTGATTTCTTTAAACACAGTGAAAATCAGTAACTGAAACTGAGAAGTTGGATTCAAATTTCTTTTCTGATGTAGTGAGACTGCACTGTAATGTTCAGTACACCACAGATCCTATGTGCACATTGTGAATGAGACACATGGAATGAGCAGAAAATTTTTATGAGTTTTTCTTGCATGTTTTCCTCCCAAATGCTTTCTGAACATAAGGACTATCTCAAGATGAATTATTTTTCCTCCCTTCCTAATCACTTCTATAGTCTTACTGAGCTCAACATGACAAAAAAGATTATCTAAAAGGAACAATAACCAGTAAACAAAAAACCCCACAGATTCATGAACTGTGTAAACTTTCCATCTATAGAAGTCAGTCTTTATATGGCTAATGTGCCTTGTATTCTTCCTGTTCTGGCAGTGGCACACTAACCCCTTCTCATGTCCCCAGAAGTGTTTACATTCTCAAAGATTTGTAGATCTTCAAGGTCCTGTAGTCAAGGTCCTGAGTTGTAGTCCTTCAAGGATCAAGCTGTGCTGAAGGCTTTTGACAATGCAATTCATGAGATTATTGAAATCTTCATTTGAAGCTCTCTGAGAACTACTCATATTCAACAAATTCTTCCTGTGTCAAGTGTGTACTATAACCACAGAACTCATTAAAAAAAGGAGAGATATTTGTCCCAGGGAAATTTTATTATTATACCTTGGTACAAGTCTCTAGCCCCATCATAAAAGAGATTGAGGTCCCAGTTGAAGATGAGCACCTCTGGCAGTCTCAGAAAAGGTTTTCAGTTTCTTGGAAATATGAAAAATTATTTCTACCACCAGCATTTGTTCTCTGCTTTCCTGTGGTTAATTTGTGTCTCATTGGTAAAAAGTAAGGGTCCCATGCTCATGTATCTAATTCCTGAGAACTTCTTAGGCAGAGCCTAAGTTTTTAGTTCTAAAAGCTAAAAGCTAGGTTTTGCTACCACAAATTCCTCTGGAATTTTAATCTTAACACATGCTGCTGCCCACTTCATGACACGTCTTTTTGGAGATTCTCTGGATGTCAGGGGAACTTGTCTCTAGACAGTCAGGCAAACCACCAAAGAGAAGCTCTATCTTGTGCCTCTCTTCATGTCTGTAGTATCAAGTTCATAACAAGTTGTCCTAGAATTAAAAATAATTATCCTTATTGCATGATATTTATTACAGTGTGGAAGCAAACATAAATATCAAACACGTTCTGGTAGAGTAGAGTACAAGTTGTGACCTGTCTCGTTTTGGGAGCACACTTGAACTATCCATTTGCAGTGCTTAAATTGCAAATCTCTGATGTGGTATTGACTAATATAATCAAGCAGAATTTGTAGCAGTCTCTAAATTTTCAGGCACAGCTGAGCTTTATTGAATTTTCTCAATTATTCAAAAAATTACTGAAAGCCTGAATGAATGCAAAGTAGCACAAGCATTCCCCATCAGATGGTTACCAACAGTGTGACAGATATATTAAGCAGAGATAATTACAGTTTATAATCCAAGAGATGGATTTTTTTTGGTGCATATGTTTGTTCACGCAATGATTACCATGTATAAGAACAAGTATACAAGGCAATAACAGATTTCTTCCCTTTGGGAATGTTTGTGAGTCATATTACAATAAAAAATGGGTTCTTTTTGCACATGTACATAAAAATGCCACTTATTATGTAAATTCAGTCTGCCTGGAATTAACTTACCTCTGTTATTGAAAAACACTTCAACATAAGGCCCCCAGGTCCACACTGCGGGGGTGCAGTTGAATGACTTTCCTATCACTCACATAAAAATAAATTAATTAAAATGGAAGTGATCATGAATCAAGTCTATGAAGAAATTGTTATCCACATAAACTGTCTCAATATAGCCTAATTTATGCAGAAAGTCTGTCTAATTACCATAGCATATTGAGATTTCTGGGATGGCACAAACATTTGAAATAAAGCGGAGTGATTATCTAATTAATGTTTAATTGTAACTACCAGTTACTGTCCATCATTCTCAAGTCTCTGGGTACACACGCCTCCTTTTTTCTTGTCCAAACATAAAAGTTCCAAAGACTTACAAAAGCGTTTGGGATTTTTGGAGAGGTTTTTTTGATTTGTTTTTTTAAGAACACAAAGGAAGGCAAGCTCAGAGGAAAAGAAAAACCTTCTTTGTTTTGCTAATCCACAATTCAGGGACGTCCCAGATATTTGGCTTTGACTTGTCTTTGGAGTGGAGCTGTGCTTTCAAACTTTTAAATTCCTCTCCCACAGGATTATTTAGTTCCTTTGCTAAGAATTTCAAAATAAATTTTAACCCTTTCTATTTATTTTTAAGATGTGATATATTGTTTACTCTAATTAAAACCACTTTACGCTGTAATACACATGAAATGTGAAGCTAGGGCTTCAAAACAAACCAAACATTATGAAACAGTAACTTAAACAACTTGGCAGAATCATTTTAAAGATATATAAAATTTCATTGATTTTTTTAATTGCAGGGTTTTATTTTTAATTATTATCAAATATTTTATAAGGGAGAATGTGAAAGCAATTTTGTTTTAATATGTTATAAAATACATGTAGACTGGTTTTATTTAAGCAATTAACTCATTATAATTAATAACATCAGTGTCTGAGCTGCAACACTTGAGACAAGTGGTGAAAAAGAGACTCATGACACAAAAGTAGAATTCGAGGTTCTATTCCTGGCAAGATTTTGGCTGGTTAATATTAATGCTTCCCAGGTGTGCAAAGTCTTATTTGTTATAAATGTCTGGATACAGCTGAGCTGCTGAACAGCGCTCTGAGGCCTGAACTTTAGGAGGATTCAAAAACTGCTTTTTCCTCCAACCTAGTCAGGCAGATAAGAAAAGCCCTACACAGATTTGCAGTTAGCACCAAACTGAGGACATGGTGTGTCACCACCTCATTTTAAAACAGTGCCAAGAATGCACACTTCAGTTGAAGGAGGTAGAGACTTAACTCCATTCTCCTTGATAATGTTCATATCCATTGCTCCAGTCCACCAGAAGGAAAGCACAACACATAAGCCCATGAGCTATTCTGAATTAGGGTGTTTTCTATAGCCCTCTTGTTGCATCTCACTCAGGTACAGCTGCTGGCTGATTTCTGGGGTGTCTTCCCAAAGGGATCTCATGCTCTCTGTGCTTATAAGTTGCTGTATAGTCAGATCAAAAGTCCATCTAGCACAGGAGCCTGCTTGTCATGTTAGCTATGAACTGATAGTCTAAGAATAATAACACAAAAGGTGTGTAAGATTCTCTTTAATAACTTTTCCCGCTCCATCTATTTTTGACATAATAAAATTAATGTAGTCATTTGCCACCTTTTAGATCATAGTCAGGGCCATCACTTTTGTAGATTTCTTAAAGAAAAAATTACATAATTAAAAAAAATATACCTGACAGAGTTAAGCCATTAAATCACTAGAAAATAAATTCCCAAGGGTTCAGTGAGCCACTCCTGAATATATACATTCCAATATGTTCACGTCCATGCTGCGGTGCAAAACGAGTGACAAACGGAAGCAAGCAGTAATTATTCCCCATAATAAAGGATTAGCTTGAAGTACACTAATAATTACTGAACCATCTAGTATTTTACCTACATCAGGTAAATTATGAGCAAGGCAAATCACTAGGATGTCTCCTCTATAATCAAGAAGAATATTTGGTGACAGTGTTTATCATGATCAAAATCATCTTCATTGAACAACTGCACTAGTGACAAATTATACTTATATTGGTATTGATCACACTTATTATTAACTATGACAACAGTAATATCGTTAGTATTAATCACAGCTATTTTTATGCATTTGCATGGTACTTGACAAACGCATGCTTAAATACCTTGAAAAAGTTTTTTCCTTTAATAAATTCAATAATATTCAACATAATCAGTCTACCCTAAAGAACTCACAATCAGTCTAAGCAAGAGAAGAACCAAACATAGAATGATAATTTAGGTAACAGACTATCTGAGGAACTACTGGCAGAATGGAAAATTAGGAAGAACACCTGAAAGAATTTTGAGATTTTATAGAGAACTGGAAGAGAAGAAAAAAGTTCACAAAAAAAAAAAGAAACAAAAAATAACTATAGAGGAAAGAGACTAGAGAACAGTAGGAGCAAAAACAAAACAAGAGGAAAAGAAAAAAGAGACTAGACAGGAAAACAAAGGTGATAATTTGCCATGTCAGCTAGCCAGAAGGTAATTTACTGCCGCTCTCTGTGTAAACACTTAGCCCCCTCAAATGGTGGGTACTTTCAGTTCATTCATTCATTCCCTGGTGCACTCACTATAGGCTGAACATACAGACACATAAGTTGTTGACCTGCAGCAATCTGTAATTGCTGATGAGCCATCCTGTGTCTTGCATGTGTGTCTGACCTGTCAGATTTTTTGGATGAGCCTTCGTGCTGCTGATAATGCCGCATGACATAGCACGAACTCTGTGACCATACCTGCTGGGTAATCAATTCGATAAGTTAACGTGCGGCTAAGATAACACCTACCAATTTCCCCACTCTGGACAGGTTCTTAAATGGTTTATATAACCAAGGAACAAACATATGTTCAAATAAAATATTGTTTTTCTCAGTCTGACACAAGTTTTAGAATATATTTCCTCTGTAATTTTATATTCCCACCCTATAGAATTACAAAACCATAACATTATGCTCTATTGGAAGGGATTTCTTGAGGCCATCCCACTCTTGCTCAATTCAGCAGGTAGCTAAGGGCCATATTCAGTAAGGATTTGAGTATGTCCTTAGATGGAGAATCCACAACCCCTCTGCACAGCTTGCTCCAGTATTTGACCATTCTCATAATGAGAAATTTCCCTTCTCTCTAATACTTTTCAGTATTTCAACTTGTGTCCAGTGCCCCTACTGCACATCTGTGAGAAGAGCTTGCCCCATAGTCTCTGTTCCCTGCTATGAGGAAGTTATAGGCAACAGCAAGGTGTCTCCATGACTTGTTCTTCTCAAGGGGAAATAGATTCAGCCCTCACAGTCCCTTCCTGTACTCCAAGTGCTGAAGTCCCCTCACTGGCTTGGTGACCTCAGTATGTCAGTGTCTTTCTTGTACTGGAAAGCTCAAAACTTGAATGTAGTTTTGCAAGTGTTGAATACATGGCAATAATCACTTGCCTTGACCTGCTGCCTACACTCTTGTTGCCCAGTATGAAGTTGTCACTCCTTGTCGCAATGACACAGCACTGATTTATCTTGAACTTCCTCCACACTGGAACCCTCAGGTCTTTTTCTACACAACAATTCTACTGCCCACCTTCTCAGGTGCAGAACTGCATTTGCCTTAGAAAACAAATAATCACCCAAACTCACCACAGAACTGGGTATTTCTAGGCAGTTACTTCGTAGAGGTTTGAATTGAAAATTACACTGTCATGTGCAGATTTCATAAGTAAAAAAGAGATCTTCCTAAAGGACAATTTTAATGTTATTTTTTTTAATTGTGTTTAAAACTAGTTTAAGGGAATATTTCAGCCTAATTTTAGTATTATGGTTAGAATTTAAGCATCAAAATGGGTAAATGATGACATTAATTTACTGTACACTGCCATCATTGCTAGCTTTTCATGTCTGTATAAATAATACTCAAAGAAGTAAAGAATTTAGGTGCCTCCAAAACAAAACCCGAAGCAGAAAAAAAAACCCCAATTGTTAGAGGAAAAAAACCACACCTCACCTTGCACATGACCAAAATTCTCAGGCCTCTCTGAGTCGTGTTTCTTTTGCTCTACTCACAAGAGTCATGATTCAGGTGTAATTTCTTGCAAATTCTTGAATTGGAAGTGGCATCTAAATAACACAGTAACACTAGCTTTCCAATCTGGTTGTAAAAATACAGACCAGAAAGTATGAGTCAGAATCAGTAGGCCTCCATGGCACAGATGAAGGCATGATTTTATCCAAAAGTATGGATATATCCATGGATATTGATGACTTTGTGCTATGTATTCATTAACATGACCTAGACAATGGGCTTTGGAAGAAAATGGTTAAGCAGCCAAACTTCACATAAGGAGATACTTGATTTTAAGAAGCATAGAGAGACATGGAAAATATTTCAGGTGCAATACTCAGCTATAGAAGCATAGAATAGTTTTGGTTGGAAGGGACATTTAAAGATCACCTAGACTAACACTTCTGCAATAAGCAGGGACAACTTCAACTGGATTAGTTGCTCATGTATCCAGGGATGAGACCTATATCATATCTCTGGGCAACTTGTGGAACCAGTCTCTGGTTCCAGCCTCTCACCCTAAAAAAATTGATTCCTTATATCTAGTCCAAATCTATTCTCTTTTCATTTAAAACCATTACTATTTGTCATATTACTATAGACACTGATAAAATACTTGCCCCCATCTTTCTCATAAGCACCCTCCAAGAACTGAAAGGCCACAAAAAGGTCTTCTCAAAACCTTCTCTTCTCCTGGCTAAACAACTCAACTTTCTTAGCCTAGTCTCATAGTAGAGGTGTTCCATCCTTCTGACCATTTTTGTGGCCCTCCTTTGGACTCAGTCCAACAGGTTGATGCCCTTCTTGTGCTGGGAACCCCAGAGCTGGATGCAGCACTCCAGGCTGGGTTGCATCTCAACAGAGCATAGTAGAGGGCCAGAATCCCCTCCCTTGAGGTTTTTCATCCACCAGTATCACCAAGTCCTCAGCAAGGATTCTCTGCCCATTCATCCCTCAACCTGTACCAGTGCCAGTGTTTGAGTGACCCAGGTGCAAGGCTTCTCAAGCTTTTCCAGGACTCAATCAGGTCCCAGGTTCTATATGCAGGTGAATATGTGAAACAATACAAATTCAAGCTTAGAAATTTTTGAAGCCAAATACTAATTTCAGAAGGTACTCTGAACTCTATAAGCTGTAAGCTTTTGTATATTTCTAAGGCCACCCAGCCCTGAAACGATAAAGATCAATAGATCTTGACTGAGTTATAAATTCCC
>VYXF01004882.1:1231337-1279168 GCA_013397295.1 Polioptila caerulea | reverse complement strand
AAAATTCTCAGGCCTCTCTGAGTCGTGTTTCTTTTGCTCTACTCACAAGAGTCATGATTCAGGTGTAATTTCTTGCAAATTCTTGAATTGGAAGTGGCATCTAAATAACACAGTAACACTAGCTTTCCAATCTGGTTGTAAAAATACAGACCAGAAAGTATGAGTCAGAATCAGTAGGCCTCCATGGCACAGATGAAGGCATGATTTTATCCAAAAGTATGGATATATCCATGGATATTGATGACTTTGTGCTATGTATTCATTAACATGACCTAGACAATGGGCTTTGGAAGAAAATGGTTAAGCAGCCAAACTTCACATAAGGAGATACTTGATTTTAAGAAGCATAGAGAGACATGGAAAATATTTCAGGTGCAATACTCAGCTATAGAAGCATAGAATAGTTTTGGTTGGAAGGGACATTTAAAGATCACCTAGACTAACACTTCTGCAATAAGCAGGGACAACTTCAACTGGATTAGTTGCTCATGTATCCAGGGATGAGACCTATATCATATCTCTGGGCAACTTGTGGAACCAGTCTCTGGTTCCAGCCTCTCACCCTAAAAAAATTGATTCCTTATATCTAGTCCAAATCTATTCTCTTTTCATTTAAAACCATTACTATTTGTCATATTACTATAGACACTGATAAAATACTTGCCCCCATCTTTCTCATAAGCACCCTCCAAGAACTGAAAGGCCACAAAAAGGTCTTCTCAAAACCTTCTCTTCTCCTGGCTAAACAACTCAACTTTCTTAGCCTAGTCTCATAGTAGAGGTGTTCCATCCTTCTGACCATTTTTGTGGCCCTCCTTTGGACTCAGTCCAACAGGTTGATGCCCTTCTTGTGCTGGGAACCCCAGAGCTGGATGCAGCACTCCAGGCTGGGTTGCATCTCAACAGAGCATAGTAGAGGGCCAGAATCCCCTCCCTTGAGGTTTTTCATCCACCAGTATCACCAAGTCCTCAGCAAGGATTCTCTGCCCATTCATCCCTCAACCTGTACCAGTGCCAGTGTTTGAGTGACCCAGGAGCAAGGCTTCTCAAGCTTTTCCAGGACTCAATCAGGTCCCAGGTTCTATATGCAGGTGAATATGTGAAACAATACAAATTCAAGCTTAGAAATTTTAGAAGCCAAATACTAATTTCAGAAGGTACTCTGAACTCTGTAAGCTGTAAGCTTTTGTATATTTCTAAGGCCACCCAGTCCTGAAACGATAAAGATCAATAGATCTTGACTGAGTTATAAATTCCCAAAGGTTGTGCACTTATGAGCCATGTAGTTCTTCTATAAGGAGTTAGCATGAGCTATTGCAACTCCTGAACCAACAGTGTAGTGGAAATAACAATAAATGTTCTCCCAGCACAACTTTTTCCCTTTCTTGTTGATGTGCATTTATTGTAAAAACTTGTAAAGGTCTCCAGGTGGGTAATAATATTATTCCCCTTATGCCCATCAATTTCCTATAGTATATCTACATTATTCAACAATTTTAACTCTCACACAACAATTTTGCTTAAATTGTGACAGTTCCATAGCTGACCATTCCAAAGAGTCATAGAAAAGCATATTAATTCCTTTGTCAAAGAATGACAGTTCCTGTTGATATATATATCACAAAAAGGGCAAAAGTATGGTGTAGTTCTTATACCTCCCGAGCATGCAAATGCTAAATGGTTATAAAACCTTTTGGCCCAGCATGAGTGAGACATTATTTACTAAGCCAACAACAGATAAAAGCACAAGCCCATGTTCTCTGTTCCAAGCCAGACCATGAGTAAAAATGTGGAAGGCACAGCCATTCATCCACCTACTAAGATTAAATCACTAGATGAAATATCACTGTTATTTATTTCTAGGGTGCCTAATCTTTCATTGTGGCCAGTGAAAAGAGAGCTCTTAGAGTTCAGCCTAAAGAAGACCTGTTCATCTGCCCAAATGAAAAGCTGTTTCAGCTGCACTACCTGTATTAATTAGATCCCCTCAGCTGTGTAATATGTAGCTCACATAGATATCTGCTCTGCAGAGACCCTATAGTCAGGAGTCTGAACCTGGAACTGAACCCTAAGTTTTTTCTTCTTTCATTACTTTTTTCCACAAGAACCAAACTCCAATTTTTTTGCACTCTCTACATAAAAATGTTACCATACAGAATCCAGTTGACATTTAAGCAAGAGATTAAAGTTGGATTCACCTCAATTTTACGTTTATGCTACTTAGATGACAACAGATGAAAGATTCACTGTGGGGTCTCTTAGTACTCTTACAGCACCATTCCCTTGATCTGCTTTAGAGAGACATTTTATGATGAGAATAATTATATTGTTTAATAATAATATTACCACCACAATAATAATTATATTATTTTGTTACATTATTTTTAAGAGAGTTTAGGATAAATAGCTCAAATCTGGCCTGCCAATCACAAATCTCAAATGGCACAGACACACTGTAAATATTTCCTCTGTTCCCTGAGAAAAAAAATGAAGCTTTGAGAGCAAAGTCACATAATGAACCTATGTATTCAATTCACAGCCCACAAAAGAGCTAATTGTAGTGTCATTGTCTGGTTCATAGCTGAACATAGCTAATCTGCAGCTTCCTGAGGATTTAACTTAGGAGAAAAAGTGGGATACAGTCTGGATTTTACTACTAGTGCTTAAGCATAAACCAAGCAGAGCAGAACTGTGAAATATTGAAAAAAACATGGTTAGACATGTATTTTGTCCCTGATAAGAGTTTTCTCTCACAGTTCTTTTGTTCAGTAGCCAAGCAATTTGAAGCTAAATCCTTTAATTTTCAAGTTTTGGAGTATAAATCTGACTAGGAAAGGGCAATACTCTCCCACAAAAGAAAAAACCAAAAAGCTAGAAAGAGAGCACAGCAAACACAGTCAACAGATCTTAATGCAACTTAGCACTTTGCAGTTGCTGAGGAGGCTGACAGAAGCTTTCTCCAAAGTGTCCTTTGTGAGAGCTGTCACCTTGTCTGTTGTCAGCTCTGAGCATCATGTAACTGCATCAGCTACTCCTGATGGGGGGGAAATGTGCCAACTGAAAACATCATTGCTTCCAAGACTCACAGCTGCTTTATTTCAGAAAATTACAGAGGAAAAGGTCTCCTTGAAAGCTACAATGGAGAGAGAAAGGCAAGTGTCAGGCAGGCACAGTTCCATCAGGGAGAGGCCAGAAAGATATAATCTGGAAAGCTAATCAGGGACTTGCCTAGAAGTGCAAAAGCTGCTGGACCCTACTTTCGGCTGTGCCTGCATTGCAGTGGGCACAGTTGATTATGGGCATCAAAGACAAACTTCACAGCATCCTGACTCTGTTCCTGGGCCAAGTCCCAAATGCGGATCACAGCAAAGCCTGGAGGCAATTTTGGCAACATTAGTTGAAAATTATCCCAACAGGCTGCCACCAGCTAAGTATTGTCAGGCTATGCAGTATTACTGCTTTTTCTCCATCTTTGATGTGCACCTTATGCTGAGTACTTCAGGCTTATCCAGCAGTGTCTGGGCTGCAGGCAGGGTTTTGGTAGGGAAGTGAAACGGAAGAAGCATGACAGAAAAGCCACCACAATTCACCATGCATGGTGGACAGTCGTGGCAACAAATGCACATTTAATGCTTTCTACTTAAAAAGCGCAGCAAGTGCATTCACACTACACATGGGATCAAATGGTATTTTGCCATGTTTATGTCTTTGATGTCTCTGTCTTTTATGTCTTTGATTCCTGTTAAAGGGTGAGGCTGTCCAATATAGTGTTTTTATATACTTAATGCATTGTGAGAGCCAGGAAAAATTTTGGGCTGTGGATATATTTTTGGGAAGAGAATGTGACGATCTGTGAAGAAGTGTTATTTTTCAACCCACGTCTTACGCCTCCCCTTCAGCTGTTGAGTTGCTTGTTGTTTAACAAAACAGCAACACTTCTGGGACCTGAAATGGTGTCAGTGGGCATAGATTAATAAAAAATATAACATTTGATTAAAAAAAAAAAAAGTACCCCTGATATTCTACTCTGAAAACTTACTCCATGCATATTTTATCCTCTTCCAATGCACCTACTTGACCTTTTGCTTTTGAACAAAAGCAGGAAATTAGATCTGAAAGATTTCTAGGCCGTTGTCTTACAAATATGCAGTCTCTTCAGCAAATATCATTATATTTACTATGCTACAGGCTTGACTTTTGTTCAGGAATGACCCAGTCTTTAAGCACAACTTTATTATTTACTCCATTCTGGAAAAAGAATAAATGACTGCTTTTGCAAGAACAGCAAAGCCATCACAAGTGGTTGAGACAACTTCTTTTTAAATATGTTTAAATTTAAACCTGAAGTATTTTTACAAAAGTATCATGTTTTAGTAGCAGCACATTTCTTAAGTCTGATATGTTAGATTAATAAGGGATTTCCCAATGTTTTCAAGGAGAAATTAATCTCCTTTCTATTTTATCTGAGCAAACTACTCAGTCATATGATCCCTTGTATATTTCCACTCTAATCTGTATTTAGTTATGTCTTTGAACTCAGGTATTAGTGTCAGAAAAGTACAGCTCAAAGTGAACACACCTCTCAAGTGAAAGACATGTAATATTGCTCATTAATGTGAGAGGACTATCTGCTTCTTTTTAGATTATTAAAGTAGAAAAAGGATTGGCTAATACCATCCTTCTTTTTTAATAACTTAATAGTCACATAATTTGAAGATAAAGTGGATCACTCTCTTTTGTCATATAAATCACTGCGACATATAAGTTTTTTTCCAAGAGAAAAATTATGTACAAAAAGATCCTTGTCATAGCTTTCTGGAGAATCTAGGACAAATTCCTGAAGCCTTTTTTCTTTGTAGTGTTTATCACCTTGATTGGTATAGAACAGTACCTCTCAAGAGTACCCTGTAGGTAGTATTTGGCCCACTGACTCTTTACAGGGGGTTTAAAAGTATACTGCAATTAGCAGATGAAATTCTGTCTTAATAAATGCAAAATTATGCCCACGGGGGAAAATCAATCTTAAACTGCATGAAGCATGATAAGTTCTGAACTAGTTAATTACCATTGAGGAAAAAAACTATCTCTGCACTACAATGGATAATCTAAGAGAATTACCCATAGCTATCACACAGGAAAGCAAAATGATAAAAAATGTTAGGATAGGAAGAGAGAACACATTGGACAAAAATGTTATTTCACCATTCAATTCTGTGATACACTTCCATGCAGCAAATCATGAGTGGGTCTAGTTCTCGTAACTCAGAAAGGAATATAGCAACTATAGAAGATTCATGAAGAAAGCTGAAAACTGTCAGACCATTGTGGTGGGTTGCCCAGTCAGCAGCTAAGCACCCACTAGGTCACTCACTCACCACCACCTCCTGTGGGATGAGGAAGAAAAATTGAGCAGCAAAAGCTCAGATAGCCTGGGCCAAGATAAAAACAGTTTAATGAGTGAAGCAAAGCTGCACACACAAAAGAAGAAATTCACCTACAAACAGGTGTTCAGCCATCTGCAGGATAGCAGAATCTCTGCACAATTAACACTTACTTGAGAAAACAAACTCCATGACTCTGAATTCATTCTTTCTCAAGCTTTTATCCCTGAGCGTGATGCCATATGTATGGAATATTGCTTTGGTCATCTGGGATCAGCTGTCCTGGCTGTGTCCTTTCACAGTTTCCTGTGCACATGCAGCCTCCTCCCTGCTGGGATGAGGCAAGAGGCAGAAAAGGCCTTGACTGTGCAAGCACTGCTCAGCGGTAGCTAAATCATCCCTGTGTTATCAACTCTGTTTAGATCACAAAGTCATAGCACCATATATGCTGCTGGGGAGAAAAATTATCACTAGCTCAGTCATATCCAATAAAAATAAAAGGTCTAGTGTAAGAAATTAGCAAATAAACTAGACCATCAAGTTAGTGATCAGGAAGATGATTCAAAGCAAAAAAAAGGAATGCTGTCATACAGTGTGTATTTAACATATTGAATTAGCTGCCACAAGTTGCTGTGGGTTCCAAATTTTACAGCTATTTACAAAACAATTATTATTTTTTTTAATAATAAAAAAAAAATTTAAAAATAAATACAAATCCAGTAGCAGTCAGTAAATGCAACTGCAACTTGTTCAGGTGCAGATTTCCTTATACCTACAAGCCTGCACAGGCAAAGGGAACATACATGGGAAGGACTCCCACATAATCTCCATATTCATATATTGTCACAAATTATTTTGTCACAAATAAATTTTGAATTATTTGGATAAAGAACTCCTCCCACTTTTGTATACTGAAGATTTCAGTTTCCTTTAAAAATGGGAAAGAAGAATAATTTTTAAAAAGCAGTCCAGAGATGTCCATTACAACAACCTTTTAAAAGATAAGGATGTTTTCTTTCTCACGCGCTTATCCCATTAGTGTGCAAACTGATCCAGAGACAAGAGAAAACATGTTTATGCCATTCCATGTTTATCTTCTGTATCTCCCTCCCTTTCTCTGTGAAATATCAGTTTGCTATAATTTTCATTTTCAAATAGTTACATGGTTACCTGGAGCTAATAAGAATTATGCTCTTGCAAGAGCCCAGATGAGAAAGGGCTCATGAGTTCCCTGTATAGAAGCATATGACATTGATGCAGTGGACTGCTAATAACATTGAAAAGTTTGAAGTGAATGAACTGAAAAATATCTTAAATTTCTTTCTGATCTGGTGATTTCAGCAAATACATGTAACAGGGGAAACATAAACAGTAAAGGTCTTAGTCAATGCTAATTAATTCATGAAAGTCCTACGACCTATATTAACCAGGACATCCAACAGTGACTTCTGACCTTAAAATATTCAAAGTTCATGGTCATTTTTTAAAATCAAATTAATGTGATTGTTTTATCTCACACTCAGTTTCATCCTAAATCTGATTACAGCTACAGTCCCTAAATATAGTTAATATATTCCCTTTTAAGTGAATTTTTAGCTGCCTGAAGTCCATCTATACTGACCTTGTTACTGATGGCACAGATTGAACCCTGGTTATTAGGACAAATTTGGGAACTGGCTCGTATCAAGGCTCTTTGTAAATGCAATCCCCCGCAACAAACTGCTCTTTCTTCCATACCCAGGTTTCTACTGCTCAGTTTGCTGCTTGGAATCCATGACTGAATTAACATGTGCACTGTGGAGATTATTGGCAGAGCTGTGTCTCTGAAGGGAAACAAGAAGTAAATCAACCAACAATGTTTTATGCGCCTACTGAAATCCCATTCCTACCCAGGCTAAGAAGGTCTTAGTGATTTTAATAAAGGAAGTCAACCATCTGATTGCTAGTGATCATTTGAGAGATCTTAATAGTACTGACTTACGAACACAAGGTCATTGGTTTAAGCACAGTCTTGAGTAATAATAACCAAAAAATGCCGCATGTGTTTTGTTTTTCTTTTTTAAACCAGTATACTAACTCCAATTACCAATCCTGTCCCATGCAAAGGACTGCCCATATCCCATAAACAAACATTATAAAGCACATCTCTTCTGTTAGACTCAATATGCATGTCAAAAAATTAATCACTTGATTTAGTCGTCTCCCCTCTCCAGATCAGGCAAAAATATTATTTGCTCTCAGGAGACTCCACCTTCAATGTTGCATTCAGCTCTGGGGTGCTCAGAAATGGAAAGACGTAGACCTTTTGGGATGAGTCCCACTCTCTTGAGGGGCAGCAAGATGATCAGAGGGGTGGAGCAGGTCTCCTATGAAGACAGGCTGAGAAAGTTGAAGAGAGGTTAGAGCAGACTTCCAGTACCTAAAAGGGACCTAACAAGAGAGCTTGAGAGGGAATTTGGACAAGGGAATATAATGAGAGGATAAGAAAGAGAGTAGATTTAGATTAGATATTAGGAGGAAAGTTTTTGCCGTGAGGGTGGTGAAGCACAGGAATGGGTTGCGCAAAGAACTCACGGATTTTCCAAGTGTTCAAGACCAGGCAGAATAGGGCTTTGAGCAACCTGAACTTGTGGGAGATGAACCCTGACCATGGCAAGGGAGCTGGAACTAGATGATGGTTTAGTTCCCTTCTAACCAAAACCATTCTATGGTATTCTAGAAAAACCCAGCCAATCCTAATTGTTACTTTATCCTCAGTACAGAAAATTTCCTATTTTTTTGTTACTGTTAAGGCAGTGCTTTCCTAAAACATTAAATATCTTTTAAAATAAAATGACTTCAAGTGTTTTAAGGTGAACACAGTAATAATGCAAATATTATATTGTTTATTTTTAGCTCTTCATATATTTAAATCTGTTTCACCTCTATTTAATTCTTATCTAGGCAAATGTAAAGTAAATCTTACAGAACTTATTCACTCTACCTGATAATTTCCAGTTAATATTAATGCTTTGGCATATAGAACCACAGAAATAAAGGTCAAAAGGGACCTGTTAGGTCATTTAAACTGACTGTCTGCATATGAATGATGATTACATTTCATCTTGTTCTTTTCAAAACTGAACAAAAATTTTGCATATGACTGTGGCATATCTTTTTGAAAAGTCTTAATCTGAGGGAATGAAAATACAGCTCGTCATGTTTCTCTCTCCCCTGTAGCTGGCAATCCTGATCATCAGATTGTTGTTCCTCAACAAAGGGTCATCATCCTTTGCACAGCTACAGTGCAACAGGCGGAAAGTATCTATAGCTTCCCACACGACAGGTAGAAACAGTTGATTTGAGGCCCTCAGGTACCACAGACAATTGAATCTCTTGTTCTCTTGATATTTGCTATCATTATATATGTTTGTTAGTGAATCACAGTACCACTGTTTCTGCCACTCCAAAAAGGTGAAGTTTTAAATAAAGATTACAAGCTTTGCATCATCCTTATTAACCTGTGGCTCTTCAGTAGACGAAGTTACGTCCTTGCATTGTTATTGGGAAATGAGCAGGTGGCATTTGGGGATTGGTCCTGTGCTTGGTGTTTAGAGGCTCTCTCAGGAAAGCTTTCCTGTTAGAAAGCTGACTTTAAGCTACAATTTATTCAAGGCACTGACTGTGTGGGTTTTTTTCCAAAGTACCTCAGAGAGTGTGCACAGGGAGGCATGTTTTTATGGGATGTGGGACTCTGGAGGACCATGTTCATAACATTTAGGCATTCCACAGGAAAACTCAAAGACCCACAACCTTGTCTTGGATCTTGCACAGTGGGCTTTCGCAGTTCTGCACTTTTGTAAAATAGAACATACACATTTTAAACTATTTTTGGACTAGGAAAAATTCAGACCTGAAGGTATTTGGTGTCATCCTGACAAGTCAGTGCCTACACTAACATTTTCTCTTCCAATCCTTTCAAGCAATATTAGCTAATTCAGCAAAAGTTCAGTTTTGACAGTACAACTGTTTGTATAATGGAATTTTCTGCTGTCTTCCAAAGATCACATCCTTGATGATGATCACTGTGCTGGCAGATGCTGCTATAACAGACACAGAATAAATTCCATGCACTGTGAAGTGCTTTGACAAGCGTAAATAGTCTGGGCCTAAATGTCTGTATTGCAATTGAAAGAGTACTTAGGCTTGAAAAGCATTTAAACATTTTCAAAAATATTACCTGGTATCTCATGATAAAGTGTTTTGGTTTAACTCCAACTGGCAACTAGGCACCTCACAATCATTCACCTACTCCTCATGCATCAAAATGAGAGAAAAAATGAGAAAAGCAAAAGTAAGAAAACTCACAGGTTAAGATAAAGAGAGTTCAATAGGTAAAGCAAAGCTTTTGGGTTTTCACAACCAAAGCAAGGAATTCATTCACCACTTTCCATGGGCAGACATCCCCAGGAAAGCAGGGGTCCATGATGTATAACAGTTATTTGGGAAGACAAATGCTCTGAACGTCCCCCCTTCCTTCTTCTACCCCCAACTCTATGTGCTGAGCATGATGCCGTAGGACCTGGAATTTCCCTTTGGTCACTTGGGGTCAGCTGTCCTGGCTGTGTCCTCTCCCAGCTTCTTGTGCATACCCGGCTTCCTCACTGCTGAGGTGGGGTTAGAAGGAGAGAAGGCCTTGAGGCTGCTCAGCAGTAACTGAAACATTGCTGGGATGTTAACACGGTTTTGGTCACAAATCCATAGCAGAGCTCCATACCCCCTACTCTGAAGGCACTTAACTCTACGCTAGCCAAAACCAGCACACAGAGTAAACAATGAGAAACTTCTAACATTTTCATTTTACTGACTTGTAAGAATATTTCAACTGATTTTTTTTTTTTTAAGTGATTTTCAGTCTTATCTAAATAGATATTCCTTCCTGGATAAAAAGTTAGAGCTTCATTTTTCTACTGTCCTACAGCACTCACTGACTCTGCTAGTGATTTACGCTGTGCAAACTGTAAGTACAAAGGAAGTCACAACACTTGCCATTTGCACCTGTCTCAACTACCATAAATAAGAGTGTCAAAAGGTAAGTAACAAAGAATCCCAAGCGTCGTGCCCTTTCTTACTGAATGGCAGAATAAACACATTGTGTCTTGAATGTTCTCCTAAATTTGGGAACTCTTCTGTTCATTCTAACTCCAAAACTCCCTGGAGTTAAACATTATGAGTCTCACAGAATTTTGTAACTTCGTATAACACAGAAATTATTGACTGCTTTTGCCTCAATGAGGTTCTTCTCTCCTCCGGTTTTATTACCATTTGTTCCTAGATATTTAATAGACCTGGCATTTGTTACACGTAGAGTAACAGACCTTTAAGGCAGCACTTGCTTTACTGATTCTACAAAAGCAAAGGAAGAAAGAATGCAACTTATCACTTAGACCCAGCAGACAATATAAACACAAGATCACATCCAGCCAAGACATTCTTTTTACTTCTGGAAAAAGCTAGAGGCAAGCATCTGGGAGACATTAAAGGATAAACACTTTATTAGTGCATACTGCTATGTATACATTCTGTGGCCTTACCACTTTATGATGTTATCAAACAAAATGTCACAAGCAGAGCTAGTTTGGTACTTGGCCAAAAGAACCCGAAGGAGACCACAGCTACTGTAGGAAGTGGTGTTAGCAATTCATAGCATGGCATTTTTCTTTGAGCAAGTAACTGAGTGTAATAAAAAGGGTGACTGCTTGCAAATTTTCATGAGTATATGAGGCAAAAATTGGTTTCTGAGAACTTATTCAAAGTAAGAGGCTTATCTTAGCACCAGTTTTGCTAATTATTTTCTGTCTGTGCAAATTTTTACAGCTTTTCATGCAGACATCATTTCACATCAGTTCTGATCAAGCTGTTCATGTGCAGTAGGATCAGATTAATAAAAATCATGCAAAAAATTAATGGTAATGCTTTTTGGTGAGCTGAATTCATTCCTTTTCAAAATTAATAAAATACAGAAGATTTGAGTAGCAGGTTACTTTCAGCAAAATTTTGATCACTTGAGGGAAAAATGAGCCAATAGGGAGTCTACTCTCATTTAGTACTGCAATATTTTTGACAAATATAACTTTTTTAATAAATAAATTTGTTTCAATCAAAAACATTCTACTTGATCATATAGAAATTTGGGAGGAGGGAAGTTGGCTTCACTAAAAAACATCAACAGTTCTTTTTATTTGTCCCCAGTTTATATACTAAAAGATGCTGGTAAAGTGATCCCACTCTTTTACACAGTTACACAAGAATGAAAGTATTCTTCCAGTATATGCAAGATCAAAGTTCAAGATCTTTCCTTGCTTCTTGATATCTGGGCCCACTGTCCAGATAAATGCTTTTATTCTTACCTTTTGGAATATTCTGCAAAGAGTTGTGTTCACTTTCTCCCACCTATGACCTGAAACTGTGTCAATAATAATTACATGTAGCCAGGAGTCAATATCATCCTGACAGAGGAATTTCTAGTCTGAGAGCCACTTTTTAAGAGATCTCACTTACCATCTTGCTGAAGAAGTAAATAGAGAAACTTCTACAGAGTAATTCATTCCAAACATAAGCAGGAAAGGAATGCCGCTCATCTTAATAGGCTTAACTGTGTATGATGGAAAGACAGGATATAGTCCACCTACATTTCATTGTCTAAACACGTATATCAACATATAAGCTAGGAATTGGGTTCCCATTTTTGTCAAAGGAAATAATAGTCAGTACAGAAAATGAACCTGTAGTTTGGTAATGAGCTAATTAAAGTAGACAAACACTTATTTTACATTGGTTTAAAATACATCCCAAATATAATGATATAAGAATTAAAAAAATATTCTACCTGAAGTCTGTAAACCTCAACATTTTAGTTAAAAAAAGAGAAGAATCTTTGTTTGCTTGCAATCAGACTAATTCTGATTACAAAACTGAAAATCAATTACTTATCAACTGTTCTTGACAGTCATTTATCCCTTAGACCTCCCATTAACACATTATTTGCACCAATTCACTCAAAAGACTTGTCAAAAGACTGAAACCAGTTTGAAGATCTTCAACTTTGAATCTATTTGCAAAGGTAATTTCAGTGAAATGCTTGCAATTCTTTAATGCTTCATTACTAATTGCTATGGATTCATTTCTCACAATTGATTCAAAAGAAATATGAAACCTTGAAATGAGGTTTTTTTAACTTTCATTTTCTTCTAGATATTGTAAGCACAGACTAATCTGATGCAGTGCTTTATATGCTTAGTGGAAGTAAATGACAGCTTGCTAAGGCATGTTATGATAGATTTGAGCTGCATTTGAATTTTGATTTTTTTATTAGTTTGTTCACTGACATGTTAGCAAAAAAAGATGAAAATAGGACTGTGAGATGAAAGGCTGACTTAATGCCATCTTTTCTACCAACTACTTGAAGGATAAATCAGAACATTCTCATTGGATGGTATTTCTTTATAACTATTAAATGAAATAAACAGTCTGTTTAAAAGCAATATGACAGAACAAGCCTCAGCCATGATGAGCAACATGTTGATCTTACTGAGCACATTTCACCTCATATTACTTGGGGTTCTATTAAGGACAGTAATAGCTGAGTCTGATGATATCTTTTAATGCCAGTGTTATCAAAAAGAATCCTTTAACACACTTTGATTATATGGTAGTTGAGCAGTCTCTGGGTAATAGGTTTAATGGTTCCTTTTGACAGTCTTATATAACCATCTCATTTGATCAGGACATATTCCCAAAGTAAAGCAATTTATAGAAAGACCTTTTCTCCTTGTTCCAGCTTGTTTATTTTCATTTAATCACAATTGCCTTCTCAAATTGCATTTTTTCTGTCTTTAGGATGCTTTTTATTTTTGTTGATACTTAGTAAACATCTCAGCTCTTTTATTCCATTTCTTTTTACAATCCTTCTTTTGACAACATGTCACTTAGTACATTCAAAATTCTCTTTTCCATGTCTTTTAATAGTTTACTTTTATTCTAATATTAAAATCCTTATTGCTAGTATTCCATAGAATTTATTTCTCCTCATGCATTGTTTTCTCTGTATTATCTCAGGGTAAGTTGTTACTGTAGGGCTTAACTTTGTGTATTATGTGATGACAGACTAATTTATTGTTGCTTTTATGACTTGATGACAAATCCTGTTCCCACTTCATCATGGATGAATGCAAATAACTTGGCCTTAATGCTTTGAAAACAAAATCATTGCAAGCTGGTAACCCAATTGCCCTGAAAAACTACTATTTTTTTAAACTTTTCTTTTTTAAAAGAGACAAAAAGAAAAAACAAACAAAAAAACCCCAACACAGACCAGAGCATTTGATATTTGAATGCTTATATAAAACTGTGCCTGGTTTCAGTTGTTTCTTTGCCACAGTTTATCTCAGAGGTTTGATTCTTTGCTACACTGACTCGGACAATTCATCTTACACATTCAGGATTGAAGGCTTTCCAATTTGTCTTCCTAATTCTATCAAAGAGAGAAATTTTTCAGAATGCCACCAAATGAGTTGGCTAGGAAATTTCAATACTATGGTAAAAAAAAATCTGTTATAAAAAAACACCTAGTTATCCATGTTTAAAACTCTTGAAATTACAGTCAAAATTACAAGGTTTTGATTAATTCATAGTCAGAGAATCTTTTTGGCCCCAATGAGAAGACTACTTGATGAGCATTCAGAGGATTTGAGACCTGCATCATGTTCTTGGTGATGAGAGCAGGGCAGGGGGTGATGCAACCGTTGGAGGCTGTCTTGGGCAAAATGATCATGAAACAGATGGAGTTTTCATTTCTTGGAGAAGTAAGGAGGGAGCTTATCAAAACTACCACCTTGAACTTGCAGAGTAGACTTTGGTCTGTTTAGGAGCCTAACTGAGAGTCCCTTGGGAGGCAGTCCTGAATAGCAAAGGGGCTCAAGAAGGCTGGATATTTTTCGAGAGGGAAATCTTAAAGACATGGGAGCAGGCTGTCCCCCTGTGCTGAAAGATGAGCCAGAGGGGAAAACTGGCCTGGCTGAACAGACAGCTTTAGCTGGAACTCAGAAAAAAATAAAGCGTATCACCTCTGTAAAAAGAAGTAGGCAACTATGGAGGACCATAGAGATGTTGTGAGGTTATGCAGGGAGAAAGTTAAACAGACAAAGCCCAATTAGAACTTAATCTGACTACTTAAAATAAAAATTGTTTCTCTAAATACATTAACAAAAAAGGAGGTGTCCTAACCTGTACCAGAAACAGTGTGGCCAGCAGGACAAAGGCAGTGATTTTCCCTCTGTACTGGGCACTGGTGAGGTCACACCTTGAGTCCTGTGTCCAGTTCCAGGCTCCTCACTACAAGTTAGATATTGAGGCTCTGGAGCAAGTTCAATAAGGGCAACAAAGTTTTGAAGGATCTAGAGAGTGAGTAGACCTGTGAGGAGCAGCTGAGGGAGCTGGGGTTGTTTAGCCTGGAGAAAAGGAGGTTCAGGGCTGACATTATCACTCTCTACAGTTACCTGAAAGGAGGGCACAGCAACGTGAGGGTTAGTCTCTTCTCCCAAGAAACAAGAGGTAAGGAAATGGCCTCCAGTTGCACCAAGGGGATGTTAGATTGGATATTGGGAAAAATTTCTCCACTAAAAGGAGAAATTGTCAAGTGTTGTAACAGGCTGACCAGGGTGTGGAGACATTGAAAAGACACATACATGTGACAATTAGGGATACAGTTAGTGGAAGCCTAAGACTGACAGTTGGACAGGATGATCCTAAAGTTCCTTTCCAACCTAAATTTTTCTGTGACAATATGATTTAGGATGCAATTTGCTGTCTATTACTGCTCTAATACTGCTACTGAATTCCACCCTATGCTTGGGTGGAAGCTATGGAGATGACCTTGAATGCCCATAGTCTGCCACTTCCCATGGACAGAGAATCCCCAGCTGTAAGAGACAGCAAGGCCATTTTGAAATAGTGACCGGAACATAGAATCTAAGGCCTTTATTCAGTGAAAGAGCTCATGAGGCAAAGATACATGCCATAATGTCACCTACTTCCTTTCCTAGCAAGACCAACACAACTTACTGTTAATTTATACCATACTCCTGCAACTTACCTCACCCACAGAGCTTCTGTATGAAAGTCAGCACAGTCATAATGCCTTGTAGTCACCTAAGACCCACTTAAAGAAGGCTTCTCTACCCTAGTGATGTTCAAGTTATTTGAGGCAGAGTGCGTAATAAATGGACAATTGTGCTTGAACTCTCTAGACATTGAGAATATATCCCTATAAAAGGGAGACTACATTAAAAAAAGCCCTTTTATCCATGTATTTCTGAGGATGGCACCCTATGGCAAGAAAAGCTGGCTGTGGGTGACACAGGAACATCATTAATTTCCCCTGGTATGAGTACAGCTTTAGTAAAATTTCTCTAGGTTGCCAACAAAAAAAAAAAAATCAAAGACAATCAAAGTCATTGCTTTTAATAATATTTTTTCACTATTCTTTAAAGACCTTAGACTTCTTTAATTTTACAAATGCTACACTATGGAAGAGATTATTATCTTCTGACCATTCTCTGCAACTGTTTGCAGAAAGATTTATCTCACGTAACCTTTGCTGTCTAAACAGTATAATTTGTTATAAGAGATCGTTTAAGCAATAGGGAAGAGACAGGTATAGCCATACTATGATTCACCCCAGACAAGCAGAACAGACATAACCTCTGCCCATGTGCTAGACAAAAAACCTTATCTAGATGAATTCATGATTTACAAACAAATTTAAAGCTCAGTGATCACATCATGGCTGTACTGTTGTCACCTGTGTCTACAGAGCAGAGATACCCACCAAGTATATTTGTTTTACATTCCTACAAAAGAACCATTTTTGGGGGCAAAACACAACCAAATAACAAGCCCTCCAAAACCTGAATATTCCATTGCTGTAAAGATGTAAAGAGGATATTTTCTTGCTGACAATCTTCTTAAACCTTTCATATATCCAAATTCATTTAAATTAAAAATATTTGAAAAATGAGCGACTCATATGAAAATTTGCTGATGGTACTGGTTTGATTTTAAAAGAAACTACTTTAGATTTTGTGTGGGAGAGAGAACTAAGCATTTTTTTCTACTGAATACAGTTGAATAGGAATCATAGGTACAAGAATATCTGCCTACAACAAGGTGTCATTATATAATGGAGACAGACATGTTTAGGACTCCCTTTTAAGCATTTTTCAAAAACTTGCCTTTAAATAATGGTGGACTCTTTCAGTGTTACCTCTTTAAGGCCAAATTTGCAAACATGTCTGTCTGGATCTTTATACAAACATGCACTTCAGTGCATCTTAACAGCTTAGATCTGACAATGCCAGTTTCCACCTGGAATTTTGTCACCATGCAAGTGAGAGACTTCAGCAAGCAAGAGAAGTTTCTACAGCTTTCAGTGAGTAACGCTGATTTTGCTGAACTGACCCTTGCAATTCCTCCGACTTTTAAAAGAATCTTTCTGAGAGTGTCACCACATGACAGCCTCTCACCAGTCATCCCTCTGGAGATCTCTGTGCTATGATAAATCACACCAATTTTTGTCAGGATGATGTTGCTTTGGATTCTTGCTTTTGTGTTGGGACAACAGATTAAAACTACTGATAGACACAGGGTTAACACCAGAGGCAAAAAGATATACAGAATAGAAGCAGGACTAACAGATCCACATGTCAGCTGCTATAAATCACTTTCTACCTTTTTCTGTCACATTTTTTTTAACTTAAAAAAAAAACCTTCACCTTTGTTTCCACTTACGATTTTTTTTTCCCAAACTCATCACATTCATGAACAAGCCAGCCAAGCCTTCCAGTTACAAGTACTGCAGCTGAAAATTTTGTGCAATGGCAGATTAATGTCAAGAACCTTGTGTGCATTTAAAGAAAACCTCATAGTTGTTCTTTCTAATTTTTTTGCATTCATACCACAGAGACACTTATCTCCCATTTTTGATCTTGACGCTTAGAGGATTTAAAATAACAAGGGGAAATGCCTTTATCTTTCTTCCTCTGAACTCCACTATTTAAGATAATGGAACTATTTCTTCCACAGAGGTTACTATCTATAGTTCAGTTCTTGGTAACTGTGCCTGCTGCTGTATTTTCCATGGGATTTTAGAGAAAATACTTAACCTTATCTAAGTACAGTAGTCTTCAGCCCAAAATGCTAGAGAAAGTTTGGTGATTACTGAAGTTATTAACCTCCATTATTCTCACCATCACATCATCAAATTATTTAAATCCTAAAGCCAGCATCCTGTTTAACTTAGAGTCCCCTGAAACCAGGCAGTTGCACCTTAAATGCAGGTTTCCACACAAATATAATGAAGAGGAACAGAAGGGAAAGGTTCACTCATTGCCCCGAAAAGCTAGGCCATGCTATGTGCCAACTTTTAAATAGTGGAACAGTCTTAAAGAACAGTTCAAGATGTTAACTAGTTGAAAGCGTTGACATAGTTCCTGGAGGACCAACCTTGGTAAGAAAGTTCAATTCAGAGTAGCTTTAAAACAAGTAATTCTGTCAGAACTAAAATAATGAACCCTGGTTACTACTTATGACTGTAGAAAATATCAATAGCATCAAGTATTTCAGAATTAAAATCAATATATATATTTTTTAAGACAAACCAATGAATCAGCCAGCAGATTTACACAATTAACATGCATGCCTATCCCTAAGAGTGAACTTTATTTCTTAGAAAGTTTAGTAATTAAAAAATGGAAACTCAAAATAGCACCTTCTTGTGAAAATATTGTAAGTTCTTCATGTAACATATTCTTGGTAATTAGATTAGTGGTATACAATACAGAGGGGAGAATGGTAGAGAAATGTGAATTGATTTTGATGGTGACTTACAATTTAAAAGATATGTGTAAAATTCGTTGGGGAAATTTCTAAAACATTTCTAAAACAGGAACGACTATAGAATTATTAATCAGCATAGACAATGCATGCTTACTTGCATGTTTGCACTTACTTTCATTGTATGTGTTCAGTTTTGTCAAAGTGCTTTACATAATTCTTCTTTGAAGAGAATAATATTGAAATATCATTCCTATATAATAATAAAGCAGGAACTTCCAATAAAATTTCAGAAAACCATCTTAAAAACCATCAGCTAAACAAAAAGAATGTATGTATGACAGACATTTTTCCTACTTCAAAAAGAAGGAAGAAGAGGTTTTATTCCATTCTTCTTTTCCTAGAAATGTTGATTATATTTTGTATCAACAGTTTTGAAAATATCAGCTGAAAACTCCTCAGGACATACGAACACTTCTGTAGGAGATTTGTAAGAAAAAATCTTGTAATGCAGCATGTTTTTTACCTCCTCATAATGAAATGCAACTTATTTTGGCCATCAAAACACTAAAATTGAACTGAATTGAATTTAAATGTGCATGTTATCGACTTCTTACCTGCAAACACTGATTTTTTCACCTACTGGCTAGAATCTATCAGTTATTTTAATTTTGAAAGATAGGTGACACTCAAGAGATCATTACTGGACACCAGATTAGATGAACCCTATATTACTATGCCTTTTGTTTTGGGTTTTTTTCTTTATTCTTTTACAAAGAAAATATATCTTAGAAGTACAACTTTTCTGCCAGGCACATACAAACAGAATAGTTTTCTAGGTTTTCTAGAACTAGTGCCCTTATCCCTGCACAAGAAGCCAAGCAACTACATTGTCTGACCACCCATTAAACACTATCTTGTACTTCACAAAAAATAATATAAAATAAACAAAGAAAAGATTTAAATAAATAGATTTATTTTTTTTAAGGGGAAAAGAGAAAGCATGATGATGATGTACCTCTGAGACAGTATGAATATTATCTGAAAAACAAGTTACTTTCCAGAACACAGGGGGAATACTTCCAAATGAGCCCTTCTCTTTAGCTGTGTGTAACTGCTCCAGTAATGAACCATGAACCATTGCTGAATCTCCAGCTTTCATGAGCCAAAATGACACTGTGTTAATGACATGAAAAACAACATATTCTGGGCTCATGCTGTCAGGTTAAGGGGTCCTGCTCAGGTCTGTTCCATTCAATTGTGTGTTGTGCTGCCTGTCATTGCCCGCTGGCCAGGGTGTTGTACATCACCCATATGTGTGATCAGCAAGCAAACTCCTCCCTGCCCAGGCTTGTTGCCAGCCCTGACACCAACTGCTTTCTGAGCTCCTCCTCATGACCAGTTTCCCCACCAGCTGTGGGTATGCCTAATGAACCAAACTAGTTGCCCATCTTTGTAATTTTTTATATCTTAACAGCAGGACAGGAGTGAAAGGAGGCCACAAGCAAATTTTTCCTTTCAGAAAAAAATTACCAAGCTTTCCTTGCCTAAAATTTCTGACATGCGGACCACAAAGCTGTGCCACCAAGTTAAGGTATCGGTTTTCTACCATTATACATGGGTGGCAATTGGCTTGTATTTCTCCAGCATAATTATAAATCTCACATTTCCTCCAACTTTTAAACTAATTGGCTTTAAGAGAAATACCCCTAGATATTTCAAGACCCATAAATCAACCTCTTTCAGAGTGCCCATAGGATCATTCTGGCCTGTCTTCCTAGCAGAACTTGGAAGCCCTTACAGGCTTCCTGCTCACTGGAGATCAGGAAAAAATCAGCAACTCCCCTCAGGCTTCAAGCTGTCAGACTTACACAGGATTATTCTTTCACTCTCTGGGAAAAAAAAAAAAAACAAACAAAACAAACAGATAATAGTTTCAAAAGTGGTACTTTCTATGGAGTGAAATCAATAGGTATCAGAGGGTATTCAGTTGATCAGTTGGCTGGAGATACTCAAGCACTGTCCTGATTCACACCTCGGGATGCCTCTCACCAGGGCACAGCTCACAGAAGTGTGGTTTTGGTGAAAGTTAAGTGTGCTGTGAGACAAAGCCTGGTAAAGGAGCAACTCACTGCCATCAGAAGAGAATAAGCATGTGAATTTAAAGATGAGACCGTTTAGTTTTACAAAAGCAAACTGAAGGCTATATAAGGCAATATATAAAACATGTTCAAAATATGAAATAAATTTCTTGCATGGAAAAGAACTTACCTCACTAGATGAGTAACCCACTGACTGAAGCCATGAAGCAATACACTGCTGCTGAAGAGTGGCAAGACCAGGAGAATGAACCTCATCATACAATGTCATACTACTCATGTGACCAGGCAGAAAATATTCATCTCATCCTGCACTGTATTTAGACACTCCATGAACATAGTTGATGTTGTTGTTCTTTTGGCTTATGTGCTTTTTTCTCTTGGTTTATATGTGATATGTATACAAAAATATTGTGCATTATTTTTTTTTTCCTCATCTCCCTATACAAACAGCTCTAGAAAAAATAAATTTTACTTTTTTGCTTCATGAGCAAGGATAGCATTGACTACTCTTTCTGCACAAGAATTCGTACTGAGTGGGTAAAAGCAATAGTAATGGGAAAAAAGTAGACTTATGACATGAAATATGCATTTAAATCATAGCAACAGAAACTAAACAGTATCCTGAAGCATCCACTGATTCTCAGAACAGATATTTTTGTCTGTTTCAGTCAAAATTATTATCAACACGGTGAGACCTATAAAGTGAAGAATTGCTTTTGTCCTTTATGGTAAAACAGGGAAAAAATAGGGCTGCTGTGCTTTGAGGGCACCTGCTGCATGCTGGGAAATCATCCTCTGAATTCTCTCCTGACCTCCCACTTTTTAACACAGACAATTCCTCTGAACACCATCTGTCCTGAAAAAAAGCACTCCCTGCCTTCAAAATTTATCCTATTTGCTTTTGTTTTGGGTTATACTTTGTGCAGTTTTTCAGGGTCAGAGAAGGATGAGTTGCCTAAACATGTTGAACTTATGCCTTGAAGTTTTTGGAGGTTGGTGGTGTTTTTTTGTTTTCTTTTTCCTTTTTATAAAATATACAAATGGCTTTGAATGACTAAGAAACAACAATTTGAAGTTGCCCAAAGGAAACATGCTTGGCTACTTCTCAACACTACAAGAAATCCTTACAGCAAAGACTGTGCAGTTGGCTGAAGACTCAAGCTGACGTGATGAAGATTTGATTTAACTTAGCCAACAGCTTGAAGAGATCTATCTCAAAATGGGACAGAAAAATACTTGTCTGATTATTTGGCCTGGCTCTTTCCCTCTATCTGATCTGTGGTAATGCTTCCTTCTAAAGCAGGCACATTTTTTAATGCTGACAGCTTAAATAAGTGCCTTTCCCAAGCCTTTGGCAACCTTTCAATGAATTGAACAGAGGAGCACCTGCACATGTTTTGTTGTCGTTTTCCACAGAGCACCACTGGAATATTGTTTCCTTTCTTCTTGACAATAAACCCAATTTCTATTCATGATTGCAGGTGGAAAAATATCAGCAATAAAAACTGACTCCAATTTTTCCTGACATCTCAGGTATGCAATTAATCTGAATAAATCTGCGATCATATATAAAGAACCATATAATCATTTATATAGGAAAGACACTTCAAATCATTGAGTTCAAATGTAAACCTATACTGCCAAGTTCATCACTAAACTACATCCCTGAATGCCATGTCTTCAGAATTTTTTAATACCAGCAGAGACAGTGACTCAATCACTTTCTGGAGCAGTCTGTTCAAGTGTTTGATAGCATTTTTGGTGAAGAAATTTTTTCTGATATCTGATTCTAAACTTCCTCTGGCACAACCTGAGGACATTTTCTCTTGTCATATGACCATAGACACATAGAATGGCTTGGTCTGGAAAGCACATAAAAGATCATCTAGTTTTAACCTCACTGCCATGGGCAGGGACATCTTCCCCTGGTTCAAAGCCCCATCCAGTCTGGCCTTGGATACTTCTAAGGATCCACAACTTCTCAGGTAACCTGTTTCAGTGTCTCGTGATCCTCACAGAGAAGAATCATCCTGACACTTGTTGGAAAAAGAGACCTAGTACTTTAGATAGTCTTTATAGACCTAATACTTTGTACAGAGTGACATGATCTCGCCTGAGCCTCCTTTCCTCTGGGCTAAACAAACCCAGCTACCTTAGAAGCTCCTCAAGGGATTTGTGCTTCAGACCCCTTACCAGCTGCACTGCCCTTCCCTGAACACATCCCAGCACCTCAATGCATTTCTGGTAATGAGGAGCCAAAACCTGGACAAGGGACTTGAGGTGCAGGCTCCCCAGCTCCACACAGGATGGGGGAATATTTCCCAGTACAGGGGCATGAGAATATTGCTGCCCTGGCCCTGCTGGCCTCAGTACTGCTGACACAAGCCAGGATGTCATTGACATTCTTGGCCACCTGGGCACACACTGGCTCATGTTCACCTGAGTGGATGAGCACTCCCAGGTCCTCCATGGGTGGCTGGCTCTATTGATGACACTCCAAGCACTGAAATGTGCTCTAAGCCAGCTGTCACACTGGCTAACACTGACAGAGCTGTGTTTCTTGGCGAGTGGTGATAACCTACACACAGCCACACGACTGCCCATAGTGTATTGACCAGTTTCTCTTCTGATACTGGTCAAAATATGTTTGGATCCCAGTTAATCCATCAGTAACACTTGTACATCACACAGCTCTGTCATTGCTTGTCAGTCTGATTTTAGAGAATCATCAAGTGTGTCTTATGTTCCTGAAATAAAAGAAACATTAGATAAACCTTCAGCTGTGACTTTTCAATTTCTTTTCCTCTGTTGACTCAGGTCTTAAAGAAAGGAGAAGGGAGACCTTTCTTTGACTGAGTTTTTTTATTGCAGTTGAGAGTGTTTCAGAAAATCTAACTTTTGGGGAGATAAAAATATAATGTTCACAGACCTTGCAAAAACATAATTACAATTCCTTCCTGCTGCCTTAAAATATGCACACCTTCCACTTCATGGCTGCAGATCAGACACAGAAATGGGCACATTTCAAAGTGAGAGTAGTGGAAAATGCTCTCATTCCATACACGTTTGCTTTCATCCTTACCTGTTGCTTGTCACTGTTGCTGGAAACACTAAACCCCTGAAGACTGCAGCTTTTTTGCCCTGAAGCTTGAAGCTTAAACTTATTTTTTCTTTCGGAGTTTTACTTTCAATTAAACTTGAGATGTGTTTAACACTCCTTTGTCTCTCCCCACCTTTTTATAACAACTTAGATTCTTGAAGATTTCCTAGTTAGTCTAAGTTTTTTTAAACAATTTCCAAAGAGCCCCACAAACAGAGTGGCAAACCCTTAAGAGTTTATGCAAAGTTCTCTCCAAGAAGAGAGGGACTTTTATGTTATTTTAATTCACTTGCTCAGCAGCATTTTCCTTGCTGAACAACAAAAAAACTTTCTTGAATCTCTTACCCTAAGGCAAGGACAAAAAAAAGCTAGTTAGACTATGGGATTCAGGTGTCACTGTGCCAGCAGAGCTTAGCAGAGCAGACCGTGGCTGATGAAATGCTCCTTTATGCAAGGAGGATTTCAAGCCACATGAAACATTTCTTCTTTTGTTACAAAAGCTTATCAAGTTCCAGAAGCTTTAAAAAGTCCACCTGAGAAATTCAATTTATAGAGGCGCTTTAATCAATTATGTTAAAAAAGATTCCAAAACAGTGAAAACCTATCCAAGTGAACAATATCCTGAGGAGAACAATGAATGAAACTAAGCATCCGTGGAGCTGCTGGGGCAGAGCTGAAGGTCAGGACTCCTTTGCTGTTGTGGCTGTTTATACTATTTACATAATGCAGTTATGAATGCAGTGATCCAGGCACGGTTTTTGAATAAATAGCAAAGTAAACTGGGGGCTAGTCATTGGTAAAAGGGATCATCATTACATTGATAATCTAGATCGTAGTCAATCCATCATAATTGACACCTCAGTCAGAGAAAAGTAAATTTTATCAGCAATTTTTTGTGGTCTCTTCATTGGACTAATTGTACCTGAGAGATAGACTGAGTTCTTCTGTTGAAAAACCCATAAGCTGTAGGGAAACTACACAAAACAAAAGAGAACTTGGATGTTAACAACAAAGTTAACACCACAAAAACAACCTAAATCCAGCACAGTAATTTTCTACTAAGTGATTAACTGTTGAAATAAATACATATTTTTGAAATGCTGCTAAATAGAATGAAAAGAATTCTGATAGCATTTCATGTCACAATAGGAATTGCAAATGGAGAGAAGATGCAGCATTTTATCTTATATGGAGTCCAGAAGAGTATCAATAGGTGTTTAAATCATCTCCAGGAAGATCAATACCTATTATGAGAGATGCAGAGTTTATCACTCCCCTTGACCAAGAGAAGCAATGTAATATACAACAGATAGGTGTAAACATTGAAATAGTACTCTTTGAAGGCATAAACATGCCTCCTAAAAAAAAGAAGTCCCCATTTTAAAAATGAAGTATCAAAAGTAAATCTATCCACTGGAGTCCATTTTAAGAAGGTTGTGTCTTTTAAATTGTGAGAGGAAGCCTCATCTAAATAGGACTTTTGGGCTACCAAAAGAGAGTCCAGATCTGCCATGGAGGCCTGCATATATGGTATTTCACCTAAGTCATATAAAGTTGGACCAAACATCAATCTCTGGTATAAAATGGCCCTCCAGAGTGACATCAATGGAAGTATCCTAGAGCTATTCCCTTCCTGAGCCTCAGAAGAATCATTTGCACTGCATTAAATAAAGCCTTATCTCCAAAGGCTTGTAACTGCATTTAAGTATTCACAAGAATAAATGCTACCAAGAATTTGCCCAGTTACCCAGAATTTGTGTAGATTTTTGAAATCGTACCAACCATTCTACTCTCTGCTTTTGACCACTTCATAAAGATTTAAAGAATAAAAATAAATCAACCAAGAACAGTGAAAAAAAATCTTGTGGTTGAGTTTTGGCTAAGCACACAATCATTGTTTTGAAGTTTTTTATGAAGGCTTCTTCTCTTAGAAGAGAGCATTAATCCAGATGGATGTTGTCTTGGAGAGGTCAAGCTGTCACTAAGGCAGCAGTGCAAACTGCCATAAAGTGCTTGAATATAGATGGGCTTAGCCAAGGAGAAAAAGGAGTCTGTGCCACCTTTCATAGCTGACTTTCTGGTGGTGAGAGAGAAATCCTCTCTAAGGTCAATATGGCAGCAAGGACTATGAGCCAACAGGGGTGCCAGGCTCCTAGGAAACCTCTCCTAGAACTGGAAAATGGAAAAGCAGAGCAGTGCAAGGCTGTTGTTGAACTAGCAGCCCAGTTGGAAAGCAAGTTGTCTTAACCTGTGCTCAGATCTGCCTTGGCCCATGCAGGTGTCACATGCAGACACAGTGCAGACACGCTGTCACAACACCTGGGTCCTGAGCCTTTTGGTTCAGAGGCTCAGAGACAACCTTTAGCCCCACTTCATTTCATGAAGCACATAAAGTAGGAGCTGTAACCATTCCAGCTAACTTGGACACAATCTCTTTGACCCACGGAGGACAGAAAGCATCTCCAGGAAACAATTCACTCACACATAAGAGCTGAATGCCCTCTGAAGCTTTGTCTCCGAATCACTTCCTCCCTTCCTCCTCCTTAGCCTATCTAACAAAGATGCCTAGCTGTGCTGGAATAAATGTGCATTTCAATATCAAATCTGTGGGGAAACCCTCCATACTGTTTACTTTCAGTCATGGAGGAAGGAGGTGATTCTTCATGATTTTCAAAAAATTCTGGGCTGTTGGCTGAAAGCACACACTGAGCAATGCTGGTGTACCCATGCAGCAAACAAACTGCCCTTAAGTGACTGTCAGGCAGCAGCAGCTACTGTCAGCACCCATTAAAAAAAAAAAAAAATCCTAACGTGCTTGTTATTTAATCAGCAGCCATGCACCTTGTGCTGACTGTATATCACTGATCAACAAATGGATGTTAGTTTTTCCTGAAGAAAGCAATATGGTGGGACATAAAATTAATACTGAATATCAGTGTATACGAGTAATAAGTTCTAATGGTTTTAGCTATTTAGAGGGGGAAAAAAATCAATTTATGAATAATAGTTTGATACTTTTAGACAAAGCCCATTCCTACCAAAAGTACTCAAATGTTATAATCTAGAAACAAAAGCCAGCAATAACTTTTTCACCTAAATTGGCCTAAAATCTTATTTTAGACTTTTTTTTGTGAATTCTTTCTTATAACTTTGTTATATCAAAGACCTAATACCCCTCTGATCAGATGAGCTATAAATAAATTACCGAATAGTAGTGCATAATGTCTTATTTCCTCAACTTACCACACAGATACAGAATTTGTCGGTGTGGGTTTAAGGTTGACTTGAATCAAAATGCCTACGGATATAATGCAAATTTACAACTGGAAAAGAAATGGCTTGGCAGATGAGAGTATGTCCTGGTAGGACATTCTTCCACTGTAGCTTCCCTCCCTTTATCTTTTGCTTGCATTGCATCTATCCAGTTTAGATCTTTCCTTCTTTTGAGCTCAGTTATTCATAACACACCCATCATTTTCATATCTAAACTCCTCAGATCACAACTTTGTCCTACTGGGCATCTAATCCAGCAAAGTGATACAAGTATGAAACTTCTGAATCACTGTAATGAAGCAAAGGAGTCTGTTGACTGTGACCACTGGTGTAAAGGAGATAGGTCTCTATTGCTCTACATTTCTGCTATAAGAGGGACTGAACAGGAATTATAAGGAGGCAAGTGAAATCCATCTCCCAGAAACAGGAGTGAGACACCAGGCTCTGGAGGCTAAAGTGTTCAGGTTTGAAGTGAGAAAGCCAGAGCCAAAGAGCTCTTCTCAGAGATGCTGCATTGGAACATCTCTATAAACCAGGTATTGAATCTAATCAACAAAGGGCTTTGATAAATAAAGAATATATTTCAAAATTCTTATTATTTTCCTTACTAAGCAGCTGGCAATAGTTGTCAACAAAAGCTTTCCAGATACATTTCTGTCCAATTTCTGCTGGAACTAAAGGCTGAATGAACTATATTAATCCTCTCCCTTTCTTTTCTAACTATAAGCAAGGATGAAATGTCACCAGGAAAATACATGTATAATTGGCATATTTGATTGATGAGTAACTCTGTAGTTCCTGATTATCACAAGTATCTTATTGTCCTGTTAACAGTTTAAAATGCACTGAGGGCTGAGACAAAGACCTTGGAGAGAAAAAAATAGAAGGAACATTAACACAGTATAAGATTTTAAAAAACAAGATAACAATCCTCAAACATGATGCAAAATCTGATCAACTGTGATGTCAAAATATGTATCCCTCAAAATAAATTTCTTTTGAGAGCTATGGTTTCATTAAGTCTTTGCAGAACAATGTGACATGACTTAACAAGCAGGGCTGCTCCATCCCCAGCTTTTGTGTAAACAGCAAGTTAATACAGACTTTCAAGGAAGCACCTGCTCAGATTTCTTCCCATTTGATTACAGAATTTAAATGCACCATTTCAAGTGTTTTTCTTTTCTCCTGTGAAGTTTGCTCAGGAGGGGAAGAGTGAATTTTTCTTTTAGAGAGTATTTCAGTCGTAACTTGTTTTACAGAACACTAGCCTGTTTTTCCTGAAAAATCTGAGTCCTTCCTTACTTCCTCCCTCAAAATCTTCAGCATAAAAATAGCTGGAAAAAAGTTCCATACATCTACAGCACTGAGACATGTTTAGTTAAACAGCACCTCAAAGAGAAAGAATGGCTTGCTATGTTCAAGCTTAAAATAGCCAGTAGACTAACTGGTAGCAAAAGGGGACAGTTTGTATTTACAGTAACAGAGCTGTCCATCATATATTAGATTGAAACTGATTATAACTCATCCGTTAAAGTCAGTACATAATCTGTTCAGACCTTGCCCCTAGATATCTAAATACATCAGAGTTTTTAACTGGTAAGACAGAAATGAGCACAGTGATAGTAACAAACCCAGTGACTAATCTAAATTTATCAAAACCTTCCCCTCAGCTATCAAGGTAACAGGAAACAACAGAATGAGTCACATCCTTCACCAGTGAAGGATTGTGACCAGCACTTGTTTTCCTGGAGGAAATGTCATCATAACATGAGAAAAACTCAACACATACGATTAGTAGCAAACACAGTAAAAACTTGACAGCACTTCTTTTTCATAATTTTTTTTTTTTTTAAGAAATGGTCAAGATCACAGATAAATGAGTATGCAAACAATAAAAGTTGTTTCAAATAGCAGATCCCTGAATTTGTGAACACACTCAAAGACCTGGTTTTACCAGATACTGTTCTCAGAATGTGTCTCTTGGAAGCAAAAAGGAAAGTCAACACTCATAAGTTGTACTGCTAATGGAGCTCTTTATGGATATTTTCTTGGCTTAAAGCTGTTCAAGCTGTAATGAACTAGGTAAGATTTGTGCATAGAGGCAACATGTTTTATTCAGAACAGAAAAATAGGTCACTGGGTGAAGAACTTCTGCACAAAAGTATCTCTACTTTAAGGTGAACCAATTGATTAAAAAACCCTATTACTTGACCATGTAAACACTCATATTGCTGCAAAATCATCTCAAAGCAACCTTGTTTGTGTGACCTGCATTTTAATAATACCTCTGCAAACTTCCCTCTACTTCAAAGTACACATACCTGTTACATAATCCTTTGGCAGTACATTTATTTAAATTGTGCTTTTCCAAAATACCTCACCACAAAGACATAGAATCGGGTACATCCATTTGTTTCTGGTAGGCCAGCTATAAAGAACCACTTGTAGAAATCTTTTTGACTCCTTCAATATCCGTTTTTTCTCAGACCTTGACTCAGTTACATTTGGATAAATCAGGTCTGCAGCAGATGTGCCAGAAGATCAAGTTACAATAGTGCAAGTGAATCTCAAAATGTATTTCATGAACCTCATCAGTACTTACATTAACATCAACTTTACTCTTTGAAAAACCCACTGCACTATGAAGAGTCATTCTCATTCATGGTGCAGATAAATTGTCTACATAAACACTGGGTTGAACAGGGCAAGTAATTTTTCCTCACTTTGAAAGGCATGATTTATACAGTTCTTTCACCTTGAAAATTACATAGGCTGTATCACATTAATATAAACCACGTTTTTAGGCATTTGCAATGTTATAAAAAATATCAAAAGTTTCTGAGAGCTTCCATTTTTAAGATAATTTTTTTAAAACTTTATGGTCCATATTATTATATATAAATTCATATATAAATTATTAGTTTTAGGATGTAGTTATTCTAAAATTTAGGTGCTCAGACAGTAATTAGTTGGCACATCTGCATCAAATTATAAACATGTACTGATGCATCACTGTAGATTTTAGGATCACTTAGTCTAGCATGACACATGTTCATATTGTCCTTCCTTTCCAACCTTTGATCTCTGCAGCAGCTGGCAGTTATGCAAGCTACAGAGAGCTGAAAAATTCTGGGAAATCCTCTGGGACATGGATAGTTGAGTACACAGCTAATCCTACTCAAAGCAGAAACTTCCATGTTAAATCTGCCTTTTTAATTTTTTTTTTTTCTGATTCAATTAACATTTTCCATGGACTTTTCCTAGTTTTAGCCAAATTCTCCTGAAAGGCTATTTCTGCAGATACCTCTGTATGGAAAGACAACTCTTAATTAGTAGGTGGGTGCTAGCCTTTTAGCATGGAGTTGACTCCATTGGCTCATTCTATAGGATCACCCCAATATTATCATTAGATACCTACGTTTTAGCACTGTACTCCCCATACAAAGTTTTGTTTCTCTGTGAGGTGATGAGAAAGACCACAAAAAGAAATAGCCATCCATGTATTTATTAAGGTCAGATAAATTTCAGTAACAACCTTTTTTTTATTTTTTAATGTCCAAGAAAACATTATAAAGAATTTGCCCATTTACTGAATGAAAATTTTAAAAATAAACCCTAATATGCTGAAAATCTCTACAATGAGGTGCAGGGCTCTTTGTAACTCATCTGCCCAGTGGACTGTGAACATATTCTGCAAATTTCTGTGCAAGTAGATCTTCAAATATTAGTCCATAGGCACTCCTGCATTCCATGTTGATGTGTTTGATTGTTTTCACATGCTTTAGGCCAATAATATAAACCTCTTTCCTGCTAAGCTACACACTTCCTGTGAAGCTCTAAGCAGATGTTATTTTAACCCTGTTTCTGATGTAGAAACTAACCAAAGCTTCCCAGAATTCCTGTGTTTTGCCTTATGGCTAACTTAAATGATTGAAATAAAAATCTTCATGTAAGCTTTTTCCATAGCATAGTTCCTCCTTTTTCTTTTGACAGGAACCCTCTTTCCTCTTATATCTTCCTTTACTACTCAGTAACACTACAACTCCTACCCCTGCTAATGCCCTCCGACTGCATATCAGACTGAGCCAGAAAGGAGATTTCTGCTTTTCTAGCATCTTCTTACAGACTAAAACCCTACCACCCTAATATATAGCCCTTAAACTCACATTTCTTACTCTTCAACTGTATACACTTGGCATCATTAAAATTTGGCACCAGCAAGTAAAATCACCATTCTGATAAATATATGGTATCTCCAGTGCCTAGAGATAGCTATATGAAAGGAAAGGTATAACATATCAGTAGACATCCTACCAAATAAAAAAATTTCTTCATTTTCTTAACATTTTTCTTTCCCTTTTTTCCAGTTCAAAATACTAGCCACAGGAAAGAGCAATGGCAGCAACTTACAGAGAGGCATTTGATGAAAGAATAATAAAATTGATGGCTCAATAAGAAAACACGCAATTCAGAGTCATATAGTAACATTACATTTATACCTTCTACAAGGTTTATAAGCCAGCTAATCTCTTTTGGCAAAGCAAGTTTTTTGAAATTTTTTTTTTTTCTTAGTAATCTATCTAATTTTGTGCAGAAAATGTTAACTGTATTGTTATGACAATGTTAGTTATGACAGGGAGCCATAACTATTGATAGCACAACAGTGCTGACAATGGTGCTTGCAAAGATCCACCAACATGAAGAAGGCAGATAGAACCTGAAGCATGCATAAAAACAAATAGACAAGTTTTTCTTTTCCTCCCATATGTTTTGTAGGAGGCATTGTTTTCTATTACTCAAAACATAAAAAAGAGAAGTCACTCCACGGATCTACACTGAGGATAGGGTTTACAGATTTCCTAAGGCTGCCAACAGATCAACCCTGCATAAGAAAATTACAATATAGTGAAGGTTATTGTGACTTGTTCAAACAGTGTAGTGGATCAATATATCTTTTAAAGGTAGCTAACTTACAACGTCAGAAAAAAAATGTGACATTTATGAGACAACAAAAATGATTGACAGGGAAGTGACATAACCAGAAAAGATAACATATTGGATATATGCAGTAACTGATGTGATGATATGATTGAAACTCCCAGTCATAAAATCCAACATCTCATAAAGTGAAAAAACAAGAAGTATTTAATAATCCAGAACCTCTTAATGATTGACTCAACAAGCCACAATACAATTCACCTGTAGGAAAGGCAGAACAATTTGAAATGGGCTGTTAATTAAAAGTTAAGGACATAAAGATACGTGCATCGAATTTTGCCAGCACTTAGTGTTAAGATAACTCTGAAGTGGTGTTACTTAATTGAAAATGTAGCAATAGAATTTACAAATAAACCTCTGATACTACCACAGTGGGAGAGATAACAGAACTTTCCTTAAAACCTGAAAATTGTAGTAGGTCATAATGAAGAGAAACAGAAAAAGAAAAGAAAGAAGATAATTGAAAAGATATGTTCCTAAATAGTCAAAGAAAGGAGCTAGTGGTTTACAAACAGTCAAATAAGAGTCAGATGTGACATTTGTCAGAAGTACTGCAAAAATTTAAATATTGCACATTGAAATTTTATCTGAAGTCTCCATATGTATCATCTCTCACTCCTGCAGTTTACCTGGTTTATTGCAAGTCACATATTCACAGATATGTCCCAATTACTGTCTGATTTTTAATTTTTTTTTTTTTTAATACCAATACAAACAACTTAATTAGAGTGCAGTAAGCAGGAAAGAAAGGCAGGTTGTGTTATTACAGAGAGCCTCAGAGGAGGCAGAGAGGCACTCCAACTGACTGTCCAGGGAGGTCAGGGAGTCTCCATCATTACACATCTTCAATATCTGTCTGGATATGGCCCTGAGACACTGGTGCTAGGTGCCTCAGCTTGAGCAGATGAGTTGAACAAGATGAGCTACAGAGGTCCCTTCTGACCTCAACCATTTTGTGACTCCATTTAATGAGGGGATACAGTTACCCTACCAAAAACTTGAAGAAGGTATACGAAGCTTACTAGTAGCGAAGTGATAAACACAAAAGTTCCTGCAAGCCTCAACATGACTGTTTCATCTCTACCCTACTAAATTTAGTCTCCTTATGTACATAAAGCTGTGCTGTTGACAACACATTACTTCCAACTTGTTTAGCATATTGTATTTCTCAAGGCCACATGACGTGTTTATGTAGGCTTGTTACCATTTTTCATGGGATTTGCAGAGCTCTTTCCACTGTCCCTCCCATGCCACTTACAGCACTGATTGTGCCTCAAGATTTCCCAAGTGATGAGGTCATTTTTGGAGTGAATGTGCCCAAACTGTCAATCTGTCTGCTGAGGCAGACTTAGATAAATCAAAAAGACCCAAGGCCAATATAAATAAATTTATGTAAACTGAAAAAAAAATATATTAGAGCCTGATAGGTACCTCTCAGGTTAGCTCTACATTCATTTTCATTAAAAACTGAGGAACACTGGGTAGACACCAAGGACAGCAAGATAGAAGATGGGCCATCACAGTTAGAAAACTAAGAGAAGTGGAAACAACACAGTTCCAGTGTCACAGGAAGAAACTACCACATTACATGTTTACAGCCATTTTTCCTGCAAGATCTCACTTGATTCAATGTCCTAGTGAAATTCTATACAGTATACATAAGTATTTATTTAATTACTGGATCTCAGACTGATCCCCAGAAACAGAACATTGCAACATTGTTTTCTTGCAGTTAACAAGTTATGTGGAGGGTAATCAACTCCTTCCCACAGAGACTTCATTGGACACTTCTCATCTTGAGGCCAGGGAAATGTCATAAATCATATCCAGAACCAGAGTTACCACAACCACCATCAACTTTCCATTCCAAATACTATTTTTGTTTCATTGTGTATGTTATTAGTCATTGAAGTTATTTTCCTTAGGACTGAAGGGTGGAAATGAAGTTGGTTTAAAACAAGAGTATAGTCGGTTTTTTAAAATCAGTCTTGTAACTGAACTAATGGTAGTTAAAGACACTTTTCACTGGTTATGGCCATTCAACATGTATTTCAAAATAATCAACTGCTACAGCTTTTGGACACTGTTACTCAATTTTCATCCCTTTTTCTCATTCAGAAGATAAGTCATCAAACTAAAAACTCACAGTTTGGTAGTAAACACAACATCTTCTTTGGCCAGGGTTCATTTAATTGGTGAAGATTCGTAACACAGAACCAATAAGTCCAGTGGGCTCAGTTTCAAAGCTGAACACAGAAAATTATACACCTATGTCACCAAGAACTGCAGTCTTTTCGTTGTTTAGTCAATGTGTTTCAAAGAACACTGCATTTTGAACTACAATCTAGCAAGTATTGCACAATGACCTTTATATAAACCAGAGCATTAAGATGGAGTCCTGCAGGTCAGGGAAATCTTTAAGCAAGGACTATAACAAAGGATGCTATTTTGCCTAATTAGATCAATCAAACACAAAGTTCCCTTGCATAAAATCTGCAGAAAGGAACTGTTCCAGTGAGGAGGCTTTTCACACAGCCACAGCAACAAAAGCCAGCCCTCTCATTTCTGGGTTGGGGGTGGTAATCACCAGACTGTAATAGGATAGATTGATTACTTCTTTTTCCTTTCCAAAATAAGGACAGAATTTTTGCAAGTTTTGCAAGGAGAAGAAATGGTGTTAAGTGTCCTCAAGACACAAGTAGGTCTGGCCCTTTGGGAGACATAAGAGGAATGTCTAGTTTCTGGATCTAAGGTAGGAGCTATACAACAAAATGCAACAAATAGGCCATGCTGATGCAAGAAATCTGGACTCTGCGGCCACCAACAGGAGAAGGACACTGGCTCACTGGGTCCAAGAGGAGGTGCAAAGATAACCAGAGGACTGGAACATGTCTCCTATGAAGACAGGCTGAGAGAACTGGGTTTCTTCATCTTGAAGGTGAGAAGGCCCTGGGGATCCTCAGAAAGATAGCACCTTCCACTGTCTCAAGATGCTACAAGAGGGCAGGGTCTTTCTACACGTGAACACAATGAAAGGAGGAGAGGCCTTAAACTGAAAGAGGATAGATTTATATTAAACAGTAGGAAGAAATCCTTTACTATGAAAGCAGTGAAACACTGGAATAGTTTGCCCAGAGAAGTGGTGTGTTCCTCATCCCTGGAAGCATTCAAAGTAAGGTTGGATGGACTTTGAGCAGCTTGGTCTAGTGGGAGGAATCCTGGTCCATGGTTGGAACTAGATGATTCTTAAGGTCTGTTTCAGCCCCAAACTCTTCCTGATTCTGTAATTCTGTGATTATTTGATGTTCAAAACAGCACAAGAGAAAGGAATCCCTTAATAACAGCTGTCACCTGCCTAGAAATTATGAGCACTTAATATACTCAAAAAGCTTCTACCAGTAAGACATGTTTGAGCTCACCAGAAAAACCCTACAGTGGTATAGAATTCCATGGTGGAATGAAAAATAGACTAACAGAGCCCAGAAATAAAGGAATGACAGGAGGCTGGAAAGTGAAAAATTAAAATTAGCCAAGCAGAACAGTGAAAATTTCAGAGTTAAAACAAGGTATCAAAATTTGTGAGCACTAAGCAGAGTGCTCCCAGCTCTGGAGTGACCTAAAGTGCACTGTGGGAGAGAAGTGGAAGAAGTCTTCAAAGCTTTAGGCAGCTGCTTTTATATCTTCATCCAATTGGACTGGTTGATGATCATATTTATTGGCACTAAGAAGAATGAGGGACCTTAAAACCTCTGTGGAGCTTAGTACATGGTACCTATGCAAAAAGCAGCTGCAGCCTCTGTAAAAGATTACAGAGAAATAGGAAAGGTGCATTTAGAGGAGTGCCACTAGCTCTTGGTTTTTAACCACTACAGCTCGATTTCTGGTCACACAGATGTGTGCAACAGGGCAATCAGATGGATGCCTTCTCTTCAGGGCTAGCCCAGCTCCCCACCTTCCCAAAAGCAGGTTTGACATGGACAAGGGTGTCCGAGGGGCTCCACTGAAGGGTGAGGGATCGAGAAGCATGAGAAATAAGCATTCCAAGCACTTGAAGACACTGTCAGTGTCTTCTTATTTCTTATCAAACTAGATATACTTAAAAGTGTGGATTGTCAGCTGCAGAAAAGAAAATGCCTACCCACCCCTGCAGGAACTCAGACAAGTACAGGGGAATGAATGCTTCTAAGGTTTTTCTTAAATATGTCTCATATCCATTTTGATGGGACCACTTCAGGAGGGTGTTGAAGCCATTCACTTTCAGAAATGATCACAGAATATCACTTTTCTACACTCTGTACATGCAAGAAGTTCATCAAACACACACAGTAACAACTCCTGAGGCAGTTTTGTGATGCAGGAATCTGCCCCCTGGGAGCAGGACTGAAGCCACCGACACAATTTGCATAAACTACCGTGCAGTCTTCAGATAGTAATAAATTAAGGTGACAATCTCCTGCTAAAGGCTGGGGTTTTTTTTTACAAACCCTCTGAGCAACACAGAGTCTGTGTTGCTTTTGAGACCCTAAATCAAACCTGTAACATTTTGTGAAGATAGGTTGTGGCATTTTGTATTTTATGTTGTGTCAAAGAAAGAAAAGGCAGCAGATTTTAGAAAGAGTTTTGGGGTGGGGGAAGTGTCAACCAGTACGTTAGAAGTTAGCTGAGCATAACACATTATTTTTAATATGCATTCAACAACGCACACTAATGACTGAGAATGCTGCAAACACTGAATGTAAACTATTGCTAATGTGCTTTACAGATCCACACCACAGAGCACATTCAGTCGTGTTCCACGTTTCAGCTGACAGATACCAATTGACAAAACGCACTGTAGAGGAATTCTTGACATTGGTTGTATCTATCTTAGAGTGTAGATGCAGGACCACAGTAGGACACATTTCCATGTGAAAAATTAGTCATAGGAAGCAGTGCATTACTGTGTTTCAGCAACACTTTGTGGAAAATTAAGGACGATGAAGGTACAGTTTTCACTGCAGATTCATAAAATGTTCCTTTAAATGCTGCAAGAAGTAATTAAATAAAAATACTGATATGACCAATAAGCTGAAGTACTTGATTTACATAATCAATTTCTATCTGGAAAATCAATGTGATGGAAGCAGAAAAGTCAAAGGTATGATTATACCTCAGCTCTTAAAGGTACGTGATTCGTTTTAAATTGCAAAGAAGTCACTCTGAGACCTTATGGCTTCTCCTGCTGAAACATAATGACAAAAGAAAAGTTCCATAGTGAATTTGAACAGGAATAAGGTAGTTCTTTAAAATTCTTTCCCTTTACTAAAGATATACAGATACATATATATATATGCACATACTTTATATGTGTATACAAATATATATATTTACATAAGTATGTATGCATACCTGAACAGAAGTCCTTAGGGCAGGGGTTTACAACATGAACTTCACTCTGACTTAGGTTAGAAAAGTTCTGAAAGGCTGATTAAATGTAACAGTCAGCACATCATAACAATATAAAGTGTTAAAATGTGTTTGCAAGAATCGTTACTCAAAATTTTACATGCGATATGGATTTTTGTTCTTTTCTAGATGACTCAAATTTATATTTGTTAACAAATTCTCAGAAACAACTGCCACAGGAATGAATCAAAAAACTAACTCAGGAAGGATGATTTTAGAAGCAGAATATAAATAGACACAGACATGAACAGGACATGTAGTTCTCAAGAAAGTTCACATAAAAGCATCACAAATATTGTGTAATCAAAGGCTTTCTTGTTTGTTGGATAATGAACTTCTAAAAATAAAAATTCAGATAGAACTAAATATATCTACATTGCTTTAATAACTATTTCAGCAGATTGAAAATACTAATTCCTAGGCAAAATATTTTGAAATTTGAATTAAAGTGTCATTGCATTATAAAAAGAACAATATTACTTCCAAAAGAAACTTAGATTTTTTGTTATTTGCCACATTTAATTAAAAACCATTCTGTGACCCATACTTGTATAATTTCCTAGACCTCCTGCGGCTCAGTGACACTCTACAGCTACACAAGGGAATCAGTTCATACAACAATGCATACTAATGAAGCAACTCATGCAGCATTCTCTGCCAGCACAGGAGAAAAATACATAAATGTTGTTGTCTTAATTGTGCAGATCACTGGGAATTACAACAGGATATTTTTCTGTACTATTAATGTATTCTTTAAGACTCAGCTGTACAGTGCACCCCATCAATGTGTTAATTCCTTGATGCAAGTTTAATCTCTTCTCATTGACAGAAAGCCAAAGGCTTTTAAGTTGCTTGCTCTCCTAGAATATATTTTTTCTTTTCCTTTTTTTCCTTTTCAGAGAACAATTTGGCATACTGTAAGTATCTTTCAGTTAAGCAGCAATTATAAAGGTTGTTTTTAAGAAATGAGTTTCCTTGAATCATCCAGAAGGAAACAAAGAAGATACAGAGCTAGACATCTCAAGTAGTCTGTAAAAGATTTTAACAATTAATTTACTGTCTGACAAAGAGATTATTCACTTACTACAATTCTATTTCTTATTTCTCTATGGACTTTCACTTCTAGAAGTTTCATATGACAAGGTGGCATCTTATTTGTTATATATTGAGTATTAAGTATAACAAAAGAAATTCCCAAACCTATCAACAAATGTTTCCACTAAATGACCCTCTTCAGATTTCCAGCTGCAGCATGTTCTCACTAAGGTGCTGGTTTAATATATAAATAAAGCAGTTTAAGGAGATGGTGATTAATTTTATTAAAAAAAAAAAAAAACTTTAAAAAATAAAAAGTAGTTCTTCATGCAGTTTCTTGGAAAAATGTCTGCTGTTCTAAAGTGTGTGCAAGGCAAGAGACAACAGAAATGTGTCTCTAGCAGCAATTGGATGCTCAAAGATGAAAAAGAAACTTAGTTCTTAAAGATAATGTTTTGACAGATCCATTCCTCATGGTAGTCTTAGTTAAGACATAATAGTTCCTACTCCTAAGGTAGCACTTCAGGGGTGACTGAAGTGTGGATAGCAGACCAAAACCAGCCCACAAAGCATTTTCCCAGATGCTTTCTGTGAATACTGCTGGCCAACAAATCAGATCACACTATCAGCTGACCACCCCAGAAATGAAGCTCATGAATTCCAGGCAGTTTTTAACTCATCTCTATGGGAAAATAAGAGCACTCTTTTCCTTCTGCTTCTGGAAGGTTATCTTGAAGGCCCTATGTAAAGCAAAAGGGCGTAGGGATCAGGCAGAAACAAAGTTGGCTCAAATCTCAGCACCTCTTTTTGCTGCTGCTCAATCCAGAAGCAGAGACCTGGATGAGAAAGACCATCATAGTTTTCCTCCTGCTCAAAACCTGAAGTAGTAAGGGGAAGGAAATGCAGGTGTCTCCATACAGCTTCAGCCTGTCTGCACTTAATAGATTTGGCTTAGCCTGTACAAACACAAGGGCCAGGGAAGTTAAGAGTGGTCACCTCCTCCTGCCACCTTGGCTCAAGATCCCCCCTGTCTGGCTGCTGGAGCCCAGCCCAGTATCCCAGATACACTGGGGTCTTGCCAGGCTAAAGATTATGTCTTCTGAAGTTCCCCCTTGCAGGTTCAGCCAAGAGTGAAGTTGAGCACATAATCAGGACAGAAGACAGACACACAGCCAGTCACACAGGGAGATACAGCCTCCAGCATCTCCTCCATTCATTCAGGACTCACACCAGACACAGGCACACAGGAACATGTCCCCTCCTCCTCCTCTTGAGCTGGCAGAGGCAGGAGGTCCCAAGTGCAGCACACACCCCACACTGCCCGGGCTCACAAGCACACACACACTGGCAGATCCCCCAAGTACCAGCACTGTCCCTCTGCCTGGCCAACAGCCCTGCTGAGCTCCTGGCCCTCACTCATCCCATGGGTCCCTGACTTACGGACTGGGTGCTCACTACACACACACAGAACCCACACACTTGTCCCATGGGCTCCTGACAAAGCCAGCTCCCACCAGATACCAGCACAGACCCTTCACCTGTCTCATACCTGTATCCCCATATCTGGTTTTCAGGATACACATCATTCCCAACCCAGTGGGTAAAATTTGAAATCCCCATTGGTTACAGAACCTAATTATGAGACCCCACTGGTCCCAGTGGCTCTTTTTCTTTCTATCCTTTTTTCTCCTTTGAAAACATCCTTAACTAGAACGTTAAAGGAGTGGACACTCTTTCTGTATATCTTTGCACAAACCAAGTGTGGTGTTTTTTCTGCCCAAAATTGACATGATCTCCCCTGAGCCACCTTTTCTCCAGGCTAAGCACCCCCAGCTTCCCCTCATAAGACTTGTGCTCCAAACCCTTCAGCAGCAGCATTGCCCTCTCAGGACTTGTTCCAGCACCTCATTGTCCTTGCAGTGAGCTGAACTGGGCACAGACTCAAGTGCAGAATCATCAGTGACCAGCAGAGAGGGGCAATCACTGCCCTAGTCCTGCTGGCCACACTACTGCTTATACAGTGCAAGATGCTGTTGGCTTTCCTGTCCACCTGTGCACACACTGACTGGTGTTCACCTGGCTGTCAACCACCACCCCGTGGTCCTTTTCCATCAGGCAGCTTTTCAGCTGGCCATAGCAGTGACCAGAAACACCAAACAGCAGTAATAAAGCAATAAGTAGAAGTGCAGGTGCCTTATAAACACAAAAATAATGGCTTGCATAACTTGATAAAGAAATTGAAATAATGCATATCTTGCTGCTGATAGCTTTTGAGTCATATTGTTTATGTACTACATTTTCTTATATCAGAGAATTACAAAGCAGTTCTTGTCTATTTTTTAACTATTCTCTCTCTTGACAGGAGAGCTTTTTCAGAGGGACACTCATAGATGATCAGTATCAAGTTTTTTAGCTATTTAGAGAAAAGTTATAATTAACAAAGAAATAAGTTCCATGTCTTCTCAATATCACTAGGCAACTGCAGAATTATTGCCTTCTTGATTTGAGGTATGCACCTCTTTTCAAAGGTTTATTTCTCAGTGCCTTTGATCAGCTCATCCCTGTAAAAATATATCCCATTAAAAATGTCTTTCTGTGGGCTTGAGTGTTTTACTTTCATAGCAATTGCCCAGTGATTATAAAGGGCAGCAAGGAAACTAAAGAGCAAAAAAACTGAGTCAATAAAAATAGCATATATACCATCTGCAGCATCACACAGTACAGCTAATTTATGCTATGATGTTGAAAGTCATAACAAGGCTCAAATGTACTTGCTTAAACTTTTTCTCCTACACAGATTAATAGAGAACAATCTATCCAGTATACTGCTCTTTCAATAGACTTAATGTACAGTGAATGAATAGTAATTAAACTTTAACTTTCTAAATTGTCATTGTGCTATGGTCTCACTTTTTGCTACCACCTATAAATTACATTATAATGAATTATTAAAAGGATAAAGGAGGCAGAATTGAGATTAGAATATCAAAGTATGACAGCAGCAAACAAGGAGGGCTCTGCTTTCAAAGAAGTTTTTATCTTACAAGCACAGTAAAGAAGAGCACATGATGTTTTGCTGGGAGCAGACAACAAAGTTTCTTGAGATTAAAATATTTCAAATGTATATTAACAAGACACATCCTCTTCTGGACTGCATAGCAGAACCAGATGAAGGACATCAGACATCATGTCATGAGCTACTACACAAAAATTTCAGAACCAGCTTTAGTCATTACTGTTCTACTAGACTTACATCTCATAACTGGCAACCTAGATCTGATAAATAACACATTTGAAAGCTCCCCATACTCTGCCATGCTCAATATCTCATGTCCTCTTTTGCTACTTTATGCCTAATTCTGCTTACTAGATTTTAATGTTCAGGTTTGTTTTCCAATTTCCTTACACTCTCTTTATAGTTCATAGGAAAAGGCAAGCTTCTACAGAATAATTTGGAAGAGGAGCCTAAATAGAAGAGGTCCTTCGGGCAGATTAACTAACTCTGCTGGCCAGGGAGAGGCCAGTGAGAACAGTCCTAGATTAAGTGTCTAAAATTGGTCAGCTCAGTCAAAGCCAGTCTGGCCTAAAACACCCATACCTTGTTATTTCTGAGATAATAAAAAGCAAATTCCCCTTTCAGTCTGCCTGCTCACAGAGACAGTTTTGTGCAGGGAAGGAAGGAATTTGCCTTGAATTAGAGTGACATAACCTGGTCTCTAACAGGGCAGGGCCAGCAGCTGGCTCATTTCTCCTTCAGCTGCCCAGGGGAATTCATCCAGCGGCTGGTAGACCAAGGCATGCAATCTGATACAAAAGAAAAATTGGACAGAGAGAGCTGATTGAATTTAAATGTTGGCCACCAAGGCATGCCAAGTTCTGTGTGAACAGTCCTTGAGGAAGTGACATGTGAGAATGTGGGTGTGTTCATAGCAAATACTGTAGCAGTAGAACTGAATGTTAATATTGTGCCAAAAGATGGTGTGCTGACATCCTAGAAAGGAAATCAAGAGTTTTGTCAAGAAAGAGAAGAGCTTGCCTTAACTTGAGGTGTCATAAGAAATAAATCACCTTCCTTTACCTTCTCTCTTTGACCCCATGGTGTAGAATTTGCTGCTACTGAGAGACACCAATGCCAAAAGTCTAGGAAGGCTAAAAACTAACAGGACAACGTCATGGGAAAAAAAAAATCACCAAGAGCTATTAACTGCAAAGACATCTCTCCATCCATAAGTCCATTTGTCATGAACAACTGGCAGTTGAAAAAATATTCTGGAAAATACCAAATGCTAACCTTTTTCATGTACTCTTCCCTAGACTACTGCTGGTTAGCAGATACACTGACACGGTAGGGACACATTTTGTCTTTCTTGTCGTAGTCATAAACACTCTTACAAAACCGGGGGGTAATACCTGGTCTTACCTGGTACCCTGTCTTCCAAGAAAATCTATCACTGACTCTCTCTAGAGTGATTCCAGATAAGCATGGTGGAAAAACATGAATATTTGAAAGAAAAGTCTCGATTGAGGTACTCCAAAGAGAATAGAAGATGAAAAATTTGTTTCCTTCCATAGGCAGAGTAGGTAGAATGAAAAATCCAGCAAACTGGTCAGCAGAAAGAGATTTAATCTGTATTTCTTAGACTGAATTTTTTTATAATCTTAGTGGAGCTAACATTTTTGGATTCAGAACCAACTACCTAAATGGTTCAATTTCCTGTTGTCACATTCTTCACCTGCTCATGTAAAGTGGTTAAAGAAGTAAAAGCTGAGACATTCCAGAGAACTATCAAAATAAGGTATTCCCTTATTTGTTAACCTTTAGCTATTCTAGACATTCTTCTAAAGCAGCACAATAAACATAAGCAAATCCTTTCATCCTTGTCTATCCAGCAGACATTCTACTATACACGTTTTAGAGATTTGCAAAGCGAGGACAAATGGTTGGATCAGGATTCAAGCAGACACTTCCTTATACATCAGAGTTTTACATAAACTCCAAGATTTAGAGAAGAGGAGCTCCATTGCTAGAACAAATTCGATTCCATTGTGTGACACGGGCCACAGAGAGTAAATCCTGCTTTGAATCCAGGAACTGTGGATGAGCCAGTGCATATCAACAGGTTTTAGCAAGAATTAAAAAAGAAATGGGGCCAAAATACTAAACATTCCCAAGCTGCTGAGAAATGACAGTTCTTAGAGACATAGAAGACAATATATCTCAACAACGTAGTCTAGAACATTAGAAACCCAAACTGGGGAGTTGTAAAGATAATTCAGTCTAATGTGTTTAATCAGACAGAAAGCAATAAAATGCACTAACTATGAGAGACCTAGATATTTCATTTTAAATTATAAACCTAAATTGGAAATGTTAGTTTCCTTCCAAAGGCAACCAGAGTACCCAATGCATCTGGCTGCTTTAAATAATGCATGAAGAGGGAAAAAAATTGTTTCAACTTCCTTTAAAAAAAAAAAAAAAAGCAGAATTTTTGTTAGAACTCTAAATTTACATTCTCATTTAAAAAAAATGCCTTGAGAGACATAAAACATTCTTATGCTAAAGCAATATATATTAAATTAACAATTCATTTTTATTTTATTCAGAAATTATTGTTCTAGCGTATTTAACTAGGACAATATATGAACACCTGTTCATCAAAGCATTAAGAGACTTAGCAGCTGATATTATGACATCATTTTTACTTTTAATCAAGATTCATTTTAATAAAAGCCTGATATAACAAGTATATTCTTATGCACTCTGAGTAGTCCTATCAGCTCCAATAAGAATACTCACAAAGAATAAAAACAAGCAGTTATGTAAGTCTCTCTGCAGGATTAGATTTTAATACATGCGGGGAAAACAATTTAACTATTAGCCTCTGGGTGAGAAGAACCTGAAAGGCACTGATCCCAAAAGAGTCCTGAATCTTTTAATTGGGAATAAATTAGATTACTGTGTAATATGGCAGGGAAACAAAAAAGGCAATGCAAGTCTGATTGAGGCATCACATCACAGAACTAAGAAGAAAATAATTCTCTCTGGTTTATTCTGATAACAAAAATAGTAGCTATAATTAGAAAAAAAACCTATATAATTATGTTATTGAAAATGAAAACATTGAATGATTATTAGAAAAAAATATCCTGATAAGGGGAAATATTATGCTGTGGCATAATAGTTTGGAGGAAAGAATAAAAAAGCAGAGCAGCACATAGGATTTTAAATACCATCAGACATAACATAAGAAAAAGTACTCCCAGGACAAACCTTCATTGGCTAGAAGGCAAGATACATAGCTTCCTTTTCGTGTCTGAATCACTTGTCATTCCATGAGCTTCCTAGCTGTGTGAATAGCACTAGAGACTGTGCCAGATTTGGATGCAGAGGCTCACACAAGATGTAGACAACACTTTGTGTGAGTGCATTCCCTCTCTGCAGGCAAGACACCAAACACAGCTCATGGCCGAGTCTAACTGTGCTGAATTATGTCATATCTAAATAACTATAATTACTTACATTAACCATAATTTAAGGTAATTACCTAAATGATCACAGTAAGCTTGTGTCTCAAATTAGCAACTTTTTTCCCCATTCAAAGACAGACGTCCTTTGCAGCAACTGTCAGTGATTTAGATTTGTTTTGTTTTTTATCCTATTTGTTACAACCTGTCTTCCCTTGACAATTTAATTGAGTCACATTTACCTGCCCCTCAAAGAACTTACTTCATTTGAGAATTTCGAATCTAGCTGAGAATTAAATATGGAATCACAGCTCCTGCAAGACTGTAACAGTTCAGAAGATTCCGTTTTGCAACACTTTCTACTACAAAAATGTTAGATTTAGCTTTTTATTACTTCAACAAATAGAACAGCTAAAATTTTCTATGAGCTATGATTTCAATTTTAATGTTTAAAACCATGAAATACTCTGTAAGCCCTGAGAAAGCTTTAAGAGAGTTTTTAAGATCAAATAGACTTTACATTTTCCATCCACATGGGAACATTGACCCTTTCCACTTAGAAGCTGCTGAAGGGATGCTTTAGATTTAGTCAGGCAAGAAAACAAAATAAGACCAAAGAATCTGGTTCATCTCTAGTATCAGAGGCAACCAGTTTCCCCTTAATACAGAAAAGGGTAATGGTCTAGGAAACTATCTGATTTGACTGCAAAAAGAAGAAAACTAGAGGAGGCAGTGGAGGGAAAAGAATTAGACAACAGTGAAAAATTAGAAAAAAAAAAAAATTCTGAGCCTGGTAGAAGAGAAACTGGGGGAGTAATGAAAATGACTTCTTACTTAATAATTTTATGGACAGGAAGATGTCACAGGCAAGAAAGGTGTGACTAGACAAATGCAAGGTTGAAGGAAGAGGAAGCACTCTCAGCAGAGGTGGTTAAGTACCCAGACTGTGAAGCCCAGAGCACAGTATCATACTTGCCAGCCTAACCATCTTTCAGCAAGTGGTGGGCTGTGTTGGCCCAGGACCTATCACATTTACATGAACCATTATAAACATTTCTGTTCTTTGAAGTCATAGGAACCAGTGTGTTACAGGAATGAGAAAGTGAGAAACTATGTTTTCAACTCCTCATGCAAGGTAATTAGTCCTACAAAGAGAGATTTCATTTGGAAAGCATGTTGCCTTCAGACCTGTGATTGTGCAAAAGGGAAAAGGCATATTCCTCTGGGTGCCCCAAAGAACCAGCCAAAAGGAAAAACCAAGGCACACAACAATGGTATTCTGGAGGGGATCAAGGAAAGGCATTTGAGAGGGCTGGGCAGAGCAGTGCTCAAAGGAGAGCAGGATCAGGAGCTCCAGGCCACAGTAAGGCTGTTAGTCTGTGGCTCTGTACCACTTATCAAAACTTTCTTTAACACTATATTTTTCCTGGTTCATATTTTTTTGCTTAATAAACCAGATCAATTGGTTAGATCACCCAGAGAGCACCACATATAGTGAGCACACACATACCGTGAGTAGAAGCAGTGCAGATAACATTCAGAAGAGCTTTAAATTTATACAAGTTCATATCACCTGCAGTGAATTTCTATTGCACCACACTAAATAAAAAGACACAGTTAATAGGATCCTCTGCATTGTGAACACAACAAGGTTCTTTTAGCTCTCTACAAGAGCCAGACTAATCTGCCTGCTAAGCTGAGAAGAGGCATTGTCTTCAGCAGTCCTTGGATCAGGTGTCTTCTCTCTGTGCCCTGTAACGTTAGTGTCTGGGTGAAGGTAGAGCAAGAGAAGTACAACTGTACCTCAAAAGAAAAAGCAATTTAATTTTTTCTTCAGTTTCATGGGAACATGAACTGTCTCTAGCCCCAGGAAACATGTAAGCTAGATCCTACGGTTTAGCACGCAGCCTCCCATCATAACCCCAAACCCTCCCAAAAAAATAAACCTACGCTAGTTATTTCCCCAGCTGCAGTAATAATTTTTAATAGCAAAGTGATCATTGCTATAATACCAAACATAAAGAAGCAGAAGTGTTGCTCTTTCTACTGTTAAAAAAAAAAAAGGCAGCTTAAAGTGAGTCCCCCTATTCCTTACGGTTTATGACTTGTGATTCTTCTGCTTGTCAGCTCTTTTCAAAGTCTGCTTATTCTATGAAAATAGCTTGTGAGGCAGTCTTAAGTCTCTAAGGATTAGAGAGAAATGTTAGTGGATTTTAGAACAACCAACCATCTACAAGCAAGAGCTTTAAACCTGTTTGTCAGTAATAGATCCTAGCACATAAGCTTTTTCTTACTATAATTAATAAAGGGTTTTGTTAGCTCAGACTCGAGTTCTCTCTTAGAAGCTGCCAAACCCCACAGCCTGAGAGCTGCAAGCTTGCTGCACTCTATGTGCCCATCTCCTGCCAGCAGTGAGGTGCAGCAGTCTTTCCCAGCAAGTATAAAAGCATCTTATGCAGCAGAGAGAGAGAGCTATCCGTACTCACACACCACACGGATCAACACAGGCAGGGAACACATGACACTCACACAAACAGGCAGCCTGAACCCTGCTCCTCCTCTCCAGATGACCAAGGTCAAAGGCTGTCACTAGAACACCACAGGTGACCATGCATGCAGTTATAAATATGCACATCTGTTATATGTGCATGTGTAATATTGATCCCTCCAGTAGCTGGCCTAGAAACTCAATCTATCCAGAAGCTGCTCCCTGATCCTCTGGTCTCCCCAGCTGTAGACGCACAAACCTGTGACCCTGTGGAGGTTCATGGCTTCATTCCAGCTATGATCCCTTTTCCTACTCACTGGCTAGTCCAGTTTTAAATTCATTCATGTTCACATACACGTACTCTTAGGATGGAGAGTTTATTCACATAGTAAAAATAAGGCTTTATAGAAGATATGGCAAACAGTGTTAATTAAGCACAAGGTTCTGTCAGACAGCTCTATTGATGAGCAAATCAAATACACTCAATGAGGCCCTTTAAACCCTTCTTCTGTTTTCTCCACAGCAGTCCACCCCAATCCATGTGTGTCCTGGTTCAGGGCAAATTTGGCAGAGAATCTCCAAGGGGGGGGCTCTCAAGAAAGCAAACCCACACAGCCCCTGCCCCCAACCGGTTTGAGAAGAATTCCTCAGAGAGAAGTGGAAAGAACCTGTTT